>JBBULP010000369.1:0-23429 GCA_038048775.1 Picocystis salinarum | reverse complement strand
TATGTCTTCGGCCACCATTCGGTATTTGTATTGCTCCATTTTCTTCGTTTTGCGATCGGGTTTCCCTCCCTCTTCGCTTGGGTTGGGTTCGAAACAGGGTGTATCTTCGAAATGGGGTGTGAAACCATGGGGGGGTCGAGTTTCAGCCTTCGGTGGGGTCATTTTTCAGTCGCTTCCGGGACGACGGTCTCGAGCGGACCATCTAGTGCCGCGCTCTCGGTGAGTCGCACGAATGCGACCTGTTATACTTAACATGCATGAGTTAATTTATCGATTACACTCTCAGAAGCTGCCGTCAAGCACTCCTGCCATCCAGACGCTCGTCCATTGGACCCATCGGCCAAACTCCGTCAGTTCAGACCAACCAAACAGACCAAGGGAATCCTCACTCAATTGAGGATAAATAGGTTTTAATAGGGCCTGTGTGGACCTACACCTCGTAGGGAGGATGGTCTCACAAGGCCTTATCCACCCAACATGGCCGAGGTCGAAGATCTTTTGGCGGCTGCGGTGCTCCATCGGAGGGTGGAGCACCGGCGGCATGGTCGGCGGGTACGGCTCGTTCGTTCCTAGCCGTCCGATCTCCTGCTTGGATCGAGACCTTGGATTCGATCCCTTCGATTTGAGCACCGGATCCTCTGAAGGGTCGACCTCGGGGTCGATCCGTTCACCTGGCTGGGGCACCGATGGGTAGTGAACCGAAGATCTCGTGAGGGATCCCAACCACCCTTGTGCCACTTTTTTGGCGGATGAGTCCCTAGTCCTCGTGTTCCACCACGTCGTGCTCTCCAAACGAATAGGGCATGAATCTTCCTCATTTGGACGCTCGCTCACGTGGTGAGCGTGTGCTGATCCTTAGTCTCGGATGTCTTGCCTCTCTGTGCCACGCCGAGGGGTGTGACGTTTGGAAACCAGTCCTTTTTGGCTTGTTTGAGAGTCGAAATGGGAATTTTTACCGTGCGGTTATGCGATGCATTTGGGTTCTGATTTTTTCACGGAACATAAAATATGCTTCCAGTCTTTCTTTTGAGGTCTGGTTTGTGGCAGCGGGGTGCGTGGTTCGGGAGATACGTGGCCAAACGCGTATGTGAAGTAGGTACGAGCACCTTGTTTGAGGTGCGTTTGGCTTTTGAACACCACAATCGCGCACAAGCCGTTTAAAACCTTGTATATGGTATCATTCGACTACTGACATGGAGATCTGTCGAACGAGAGGTCACATGCGTCCATCCAACACGTACATCAAAAGTTAGAGAGGATCAAAGTCCATCTACCTCACGAGCAAGAAGGGGAACACCAACGGACCCCCGTAGGGAAACGGACGGAATCGCCGCGTCACGGGCAGGGAACCGAGTTTCAGGGCAAGGTTGCTCGATCGAAAAGGTGCAAAGCATCACGAAGAACAACTTTCATCGAACGATCCGTCCACGATTCGATCGTTCTCGCTTGCTATGGGCACTTAGACAAGCACCTCTCCACTGCCCTCCAGAAAAAGTGGCACAGGGGTGGGATGAGGGGTCCATTTTTCTCCCTTCGTTCCCACCCTTTGGTTTTCGAGGGCATGTGTTGGTGCGTGGGACGGTCCTACCTTCCTTGATGTTGTGGATAGGATCTCCCTCTCGTGTCGTTCCCACTCGTCACACCTTCGTGGATCGCATCCCATCCGCCATCCACCACGTACCAAGCATGACCACCACGACGCGAATCCAACACCAGATGGTGCAACAGGTGCGGGACAAGACACATCCGTCCAACTGTGCGACACGAACGTCGCACGTGAGCGCACACGCCCACCGCCAACGACACCGTGCCAAGGGACGAACCAACGTGCTGATGGACACCTGTGGTTGCCGTCCGACGTCACGTGCGTACAACAGGGTGTCTTGGACGAACAGTTCGCCCAGCTGCAAGAACTGGAGGACGAATCAAGCCCAGGATTCGTGCGATCCTTGGTGGACATGTACAAAGAAGAATGCATGCACAAGTTCGACAAAATGGAACAGACGCTGATGGAAGAGAACGAAGAGACCAAATGGAACAACTTGGACGCCATTGCGCACCAGCTGAAAGGTAGCAGCGCATCCATCGGCGCACCCAAAACCTCCAAAGCATGTGCACAACTGCGAGAAGCAGGTGGACGCAAAGACCTGGAACAGTGCAAAGCTCTGATGAAAGAAGTGCGAGAAGCTTTCCACGAATACATCGAAGCTGCGGAGCAACTGCTGAGCTCCGTGGAAGAACAAACCAAATCGACAGAAAAGAAGGACGAAGACGAAAATGAAAAAGAGAAGAAACTTGAGGAACCCTCGAATGGATCCCCAAACAGCAAGGAACCAACTGCACAACAAGCACCCACAGAAGAACAAGGAGTGTCCAACCAAGAGACAACCAGCGCGCCACACGACACCGCCAATGCTGCAAAGCGAAACGGTGCAGAACCTCCGGAGAAGGAGGGCGAAGGATCTCCTAAGGAGATTCATGGAAAGGAAACAGAAGGGATACCCGAGGAGAACAAAGACACGTGACCCTTAACACCAGAGAAATGCACCTTCCCAAGGAGAGCCCTACTGGAGACCCAGCGTTGTGCTTGCCCATGCACCCTTCCTGCTCTTCATAGGGAACACGGGAAAGAAACAGGCCCGACAAGTGGGTATCCACGGGGCCAAAGAGAGAAAGAGTGGTCAAAGCAACTTGTCCATTGGCGGTGGATGATTCATCGATTGACTCAGCGGATGCTGGGCTGTCCACTGCATCCATGCTTTTGATCGCATGTATTGTTTGCGTTTCTTCATCCAGAAAATTGCTTCAACAGCACTTCCTGTCATTCATGCTTGAAAGCCTGCAAATGGAAAGGATCATGTCTTTTGTTTTGGCCCAAGTTTGCTTCACCCAAGAATTTGCCTGTCTTCACCAACTTCTCACAATCCCTTTCATTGGACCAATGACAAATCATCCTTCCGTTGCACTTAATCTCTGCATTCAAATGTTCAGCCGTACATCAAGTAAGCCAGTCTACTTCGTGCTCACCAAAATGCGCCAGGTTCGCCTCTAGAACGCAGGAAAACATGCAAGCTCTCTTTCGCAGGTTTGCCCATCCTGTGAGATATCCAAGTGTGCACTCTCAACGGACACGGCTGTTCCCAGTAGATTATGAACATCGCATGCTGTTCTGCATCTTGTCATCCCTCCAGCTCCAGCGCCTTGTTCTTCTCACCCACAGAGCAGGACTTTCTCCTCCTGGTCCACCTACTCATTTGCCAATCGATGAGAGCAGCATCGTCTGCTGCTTCCCAGTTCGATTCTCCATTGAATCTACATGCTTCCTTAGAAGGATGCCTTCTGGGTAGGGAGATCGAATCGTAGCAAAGCGTGTCAGGCAGACGGGTCTTCGTTCTTTCATTCTTCCCTCAAGCGAGGGGCACACTTGACAATTTCATCAACACGAAGGAGCATCTCCGCGGCCTCGGTCGCCTTGAGAACGACATGCTTTTTGACCTGGTACGCTTCGTAAACTCCGCGTTCTTCCATGTCTCCAACAGTCCCAGTCAGGACGTCCACGCCCATGGTCTGACGTGCGCTCTTGGTCCCATCCTTGCCGTTCTCTGCCTCCAGTCCTTGGGCATGAGCACTGCGGAGCTGGGTGATCAGCTGCGCTGCATCAAGCCCCGCATTGTCACAGATGGTGGTGGGAATGGCCAGCAGGGCTTTGGCGTATGCTTCCATGGCCAGGGCAGCTTTGCCAGGGGTAGTCTTGGCCTTGCGTTCCACGTTCAGGGCCATCTGCACCTCTGGACATCCACCTCCACACACCACGCGAGCATCTTCCACAGCAGTCTTTAGCACGCACAGCGCGTCGTGGAGCGACCTCTCGGCTTCGTCAAGCACATGACTGGACGATCCGCGCAGCACGACAGTGCAGGCTTCACCCAGGGGCACTCCAGAGAAGCGCACCATGGTTTTCTCTCCCACCGTGACCTCTTCCACCAGGTCACAGGTTCCCAAGCGCACTTGGACCTGCTGCTGGGCGCCAAAGTGAGAGGCGATCTCTCCGCCAGTGACCAGCGCCAGGCGTTCGATGCCGTCGAAATCGGCGTGTTCGATGGCCATGATCCCCGCGTCTGCGAAGATCTCTTCTGGATAGTTGTAGATGAGCTGTCGATTCACGAAGCAATTGGCGCCGGTGTCCAGTATGGCCTGGCACTTGTCTTTCATCTTTGCTTTTTCCGCAGCTTCCAGGTTGCCCACCTGTTCCAAGCTTTCTGTCCTGACTCTTGCGCCGTAGAACTTGAGCTTGTCGGTGTCCATGGCGGTGTTGGCGACCAATATTTTGGCATTCTCCACCCGTTTCGGTTGTCCGACCCCCGCTTTCTTGTCCAGCAGGAATCCTTCGTCCAGGAACGAATCCTTCAGGCTACCTCCCGGCACCTTGATGACTTGTATGGCGTCCAGTTTCCCTTTTCCTTTCAATCGCAGGACGGCTTGGACGGCCAGCTCTGCAAAGTGGATCTTTTCTTGGGTGAGGATTTTGGACGACAGTGTGGTGCACGCGAGTTGGAAGAGGTCCTTGCGGAACCTCTCTTCGTCCTCTGCATGATCGACTGCCAGCCCTTCCAAGGATTCCAAGGCTGCTTGGCATGCCGTTCGATACCCTGTCACCACGGTCATGGGATGGAGTTTCTGTTCGAGGAGGAGGGATTCGGCGTGTTTGAGCAGCTCGCCGGCGAGCACGACGACGGAGGTGGTACCGTCTCCCACTTCGTCGTCTTGCGCTTTGGAGATGTCCACGAGCAGCTTTGCGGCTGGATTGTCCACGTACACGGCTTGCAGGATGGTGGCACCGTCGTTGGTGACTTGCACGTCTCCTCTTCCGCTCACGGATTGCAGGATCTTGTCCATCCCTTTGGGTCCGAGCGTGCTTTTCATCAGATCGGAGACGGCCACGGCTCCCATGAACGAGGACTGTCGCACGCAGGAGCGATCCACGCGTGTTGGTCAGCACACGTTTGACGTGGTGGGTGTTTCCAAGGTCTCTGACGACCACGTCCTTCCTTTTTCGACGCGGTGGTTCGCACGCACGTACCATCCTGGCCATCTCTCCTTTCTCCTCCACGGCATCGGCTTCGAAGATCCCCTTGTGTCGCATGCTGGATCCGTCCATCGTGTGCGACGATGCCGGCGGTCCACGTGCAGTCGTCGAAACACGAGCCTCTCCCTCTCCTCTCCTCTCTCTCTCAAACCCTCTCAGCTCAGTCTCTCTCTCTCAAACCCTCTCAGCTCAGTCTCTCTCTCTCAAACCCTCTCAGCTCAGTCTCTCTCTCTCTCAAACCCTCTCAGCTCAGTCTCTCTCTCTCAAACCCTCTCAGCTCAGTCTCTGCCAAACCCTCTCGGTCCACACTCTCTCTCTCAAACCCCCTCAGTCCACACACTCTCTCTCGATCCCTCTCGGTCCATTCTCTTTCTCCCTCTCAGTCCACATTCAAACAAACTCTCTCAGCGAACTCTCCCTCGAACTCTCTCCCTCTCCCTCCCTCTCGGCCTCTTCTCTCTTGGACTCTCTGTCGGTCTACTCTCGAGCAAACCCTCTCAAATTGCTCGCGCTTGAATGGTCTCCGTCGTCTCTCCCTCCCGATCGCAATCAGGGTGGAGGGTCACCGGCAATGTTGTCTACACTCTCGCACAGGGAACTTGTTGCATGTGTCGGTCGGTCGATCGATCGATGCGTCTCTGTCGCTTGGGATTGTCTTGGTCAACCTATTGCGAGCTCTCTCTCTCTCTCTGACGATCGACATGGCCATCTCTCTCCATGGTCTTATCGATCGTCTGTGGACTCTTTTCTCGGCATGCTTACTCCATCTCTTTCTCGCGCTCTTCTCTTCCACACAATCAAGCACACACCATCCTTCCCTTCTCTCTCCCATACCTTCGCCGTCTCTTTATTCCCTTCTCCACTCTCTCCTCTCACGCTCTTCATTCCTCCCTCGTTCGCACACCCGACATGTCGTCTTCATTCATCTCCCTCTCGCCGTTCTCCAATCCATCATCCTCGCCGCTTCGTTCCTCTTTTTTTTTTCGAACTTTTTTCTCCAACCGAAAAGGAGAGTAGACGAAAGGGTGGGAGTTTCTTCTCTGATCAGAGAAGAAACTCCGTGTCGCAAGAGACGAAAGGCACTTTCGACGCGGATGAGAAGGTGCCGCGTTCGGACGTCCGTCGCAACAACGACACGTCCGATGCTCGATGTCAACGATTGCTTGCGTCTATGAACACGCGTTGGTGCGTCCTCGAACACGTCCCGCCCACCCGTGGCTCGACAGTGCGAGAATTCACGTCGAACCCATCCGACACCATCCGATCCAGATGGCACAACTTGTCTTGAGATAACGAAGGGAATCAAGGAGACAGAAGAAGGACAAGAAGGCATGCGAACTGGAGGGATTCTTCCGGAGCAAGTGCTGCAGAGACCCTAGGATGGAACGTAGTATCCATGCACTCGTGGACATCAGAGCAGGTGGACCCTGGAGAGAAGTTGGAAGGACACGACCTCTCACATCGCACCACCTGCCTGAAGAGAGCCACAACGAACGACGGCTCGCTGCGGGAGTGGCAACGGGGCACAAGGAAAGGAATGTGCAATGCTTGCGATGATCGAGCTGTTCCCTTCCTACTGCACTGGAAGTAGATTCTGTGCAGAATTCATCTTGAAATCCCCTTGCTGGGGATCGGAGAACGTGAGGAGGAGCATCCACAGTCGTCGCATTCCATGCAAATCACAAATGCGCCGGGGTGGATTCTTGACCGAAAATCAAATGGAAACGGTCCTTGTAGAGTCGGAGCTAACGACCGGCCTTCCTGTGACTGTACAGAAAGATGCCTTCTCGTACAGGAAGCCAGAAAAAGTACTTGTTACCATAGCATGCAAGTGGCTCTTTGTGAGTATCTGCATCCATCATTGTTCCAACAGAGCAGTGGCTCGTTCCCACCTCCACCAGGCGGATTGCGGAGAACATCGCTCTCCCATCCTCGGGTTCCATTTCCCGTATCTTTCCTTTGATTTCTCCTTCAAGTATGCATGCATCCAACCTGCCAAAATCGTAGGAACATCTACGGTCTACACAGAGAGAACGCCTGGCGTTTTTTACCGTCGAAGGACCTCTCCTCATGGAGGATTCTGTTCCGTTCCCTGGTTTGGATTTTCGCCCTTTCGCCGTTTGGATTTCCCACCCACGCTCTCCTTTCCTTCGTGTTATTGGTCTTGAAATGAATGGAGGAGGATTCACTGTCCGACCAGCAGGTCATAGTGGTTGGTCCCGTTGAAGAGCAATCGCAGCACACCTCTTTGCGATCCATCCTTCTTGTATCGATACTCTCCTCCGTAGACTTGGATGGGCACGTATGGGCTCTTCCCTTTTCTTCCCATCCTACCTGCGACCGCGCCGGGCACATACACAGCAATGGGTTTGTTGAGCATCTTGGAGAGCACCAACATCTCCGGTTCACCACCCCAAAACACTTCGGTTTCGCTCACCAAACGTTTGCAGTATCTAGGCAAGGTGTCTTCGGCTTCGATGGCATCGAGCGCTTCGGGGAACTGCGCACGTCGATCTTGGGTCCTGCACATGGCATCCGCTACGGCGAGACGCAGTTGGTCTGCTTCGACGTCTTCTCTTTGCGGTGCCAAGGCCATCCCACGGTCGGCGGCGAGTCCGATGGCGATGGCACGGAACAGGCACTTCCCATCTCCACGCACGCGCACCACGTGCAGTTTTTCAGGTTTGTTGTCCGGCTTGGCTTTGGTGCGCACCACCACCACGCGCTTGGGCTTGGACGGCGCCGTGGACGTCGCTTCTGTCGCCGAGACGGCCTTGTCCTCGTCGTTCTCGTGCACCGTCTCGTCCTGGCCGTGGATCGCTTTGCCTTCGTCTCGCGGGATCTTCGCCAAGGGAGGTCGGAGCCGCCTTTCCACGCCTCGAAGCGCCTCCATCCTCTTCGCAACGACGTCGATGCGGCTTGCACGTGTGCGACAGTCGCGGATGCGATCCGCCTCCAGCCGCGGCGCACCACCGAAGATCCCACACGAGGTTAACATCGGTAGGGTTTACGACGCTCCGGACGTGGAAGGACGAGGCGGAGGCGAAGCACGAGCGGATGGGCGTGGGAAGAGAGAGGGGGAATAGACGCGAAGCACGATGTGGAGTGGCGAGGTTCGACGCCGGAGGAAGGAAGGAGTGCGTCTCGTGGAGAGCAGACCGATCCTAGAAGCTCTTCGTACGACCGCAACACCGTCGACGCGTGATCGAAAGTGGTCGACCACGAAGACGGCAGGGCCAAGACGAAAATCAATGCCACTTCCCCACTCGTGGGCGGTCGAACAAACACAATGGTGCAACCAAGAAGAAATTGCTCCTTCCATTTGCATGACCATTCGTCGAAGAAACGATGCCTTCGGATCGGAGGACCGAGAAGAATGGATAGACTAGGATGCGCGGGAGGTAGAGGCGTAAAGACGTTTACCGCGCGTAAAAGAGGAAAAGAATGGTATTGTGTTTGCCAAGTGCAAGCAATGGCCAACCAATCGAGCGGAGCAATGGTGCACCTAGTTTTTGGATGCATGCAACAACAAAGGACAGATGTGCACGGATGAAACCATGTACATACACGCAAAAATTCGCAAACGAATGGAGCAATCTGTCCTTGACTCATTCGTGGGATCCGCACAAACACAATGCATCGGATCCAAAACCATCGCTCTCATCAAAAATCCCTTTTGTGAAACCAAATGAAATACGTGTTACGCACCCTTCCTCGCGAACAAACATAGCAATTGTACTTTTGCTCGAAAACTTCATGTGACGTTTCGGTTTTTCATGCGATTGCTCCGAGGCGTCACGTGTTGTTTGCCAAAGGATTCGTGCTTTAGAAGGGCAAGAGGACATATTCGTTGGCTATCGATGTCCTCTTGTGGGGCGAAGGTTTCCCACTATGAGCAGAGTGTGTTTCGCACGCCATGCATCAACATCGCGTTGCTAAAGGTGAATTTGCATGCAACAAGGCGCTGCTCTAGCAACGGAGATTGTCGAACGAACGGGATCGGGCCTACCTTAGGGCAACCGTCTTGTAGCATTACATTACGCCGTGTCCAACGTCGTTCAGTCGACACTTTGTGCGATGGGAGAAGCTCAAACCTCGGGTGTTGGAAACTTGAAGAAGCAAGAGATGTGGCCCTTCGGACAAGCAAGTGGCACGTCGCTCCTTGTCCAATCGTTCCCATCATGGACACGCGTGTGGTTCCTACCATCTTCCTTTGTGGGTTGGGAGGTGTGGCGTGAATTCGACGTGCATCGCCACATAACGAAGGTCGCGGACGGGATCGCCCATCCCCACCAAACAAACTCTGGCAAATTGGAGACGTTCAAGCGTACGAGATCATCGGGCGGCGTGGAGTCACGCTTGCGCAAGGCGCACGGCCTTCCGTTCTTCCAAAGGGCGCCGCTTGCTTGCCTTCTCCCATGCCAACATCCATCCGTCTCTCTCGTGTCGACCAACCATTTCCCTTCGTCACGTCGCTCCGATGCGCGTCAAGCGGCAGGAGAGACGTTCCCGGCGGATGCAACGGTGAATTACAGGTCGTACGACACGTGCCAGGTGCCACGCATGTCCTGCACGCACGAAACAGGTCCGTGCGGGAGGCGAATTATGGACGGAACGCGAACGCCACGCAGCCACGACGAAGGTCAGCGAACGAGAAGCAACCGTGCGTATGTCGACGTTTCTTCCTGCAGGCACTCGCACGTCGTCGATGCAGGCGGATGGTGCACGTCGCAGCGAGACGCGTCCAAGCCCGTGCGTCCGCTTCGCGACAGGAAACGGTCCTGCTTCGGACGTACGCGACACCCACCGTGCTCAACGTCCAGTTGTTCTCTCGTATCTGCGCGTACACGTTCCGTCGCAGCACGTCCAATCCTACTTTGATCTTCAAATCTTGGTCCTCCTGCACGCGCACGCATCGGACACGTCCACGTCCATCCGTGCAGGTGCAGGTGACGTTCCCGTCCGTCCCATTCGAACGCGAGGCGGCGCGTGGCAGACGAACGTCCTCCGTCGATCAGCACGTGTCGTTCGGCTTCGTCGCGACGCACGTGCAGGCGTTCGTTTCGTCGCTCGCTTCGCACGCCTTTCGTACGCGTTCGTCTCCATCGTCCGTCGTGCGGTTGGAGCGTCCGTTTCGATCCCACGCGCGACGTTTCGCGCACCGTGAAGTTGAAGATCTTCTGGCTCAGCTCCAGCTTGGCGCACGCATCTCCCTGCGAAACGGTGCGACGCGACGTGGCGACGCGCAGGCGTCCGTTCACGTGGTCAGCGTGCGTTGGTTTCCCGCCCAATCGTCGTTGGTTCGTTCCTTCGTTCCACGTCCTGATGGCGTCGCTGCACGCTACCATCCCTTCGCTCGTGTTCCTGTGCATGCTTCGTCCGATCCACGTTTGCTTCCTTGCATCTTGCTGCTTTTGTTTCTCTTCGGCTGCGTGGTCGCGGAACGGTGCGGTGGTTGGTTCGTTCGATTTCGCAACCACGTCGCACCTTTCGTTTCATCTGGCTGAATTGCAGCTTGGATTTGAAGTCCAAGCTGAGCAGTCCGTCTTCGGAGAGTTCCCATTTCTTCCTCCCTTTGACGCCGTATCGTATTTCGTCTGCATCGGTGGCGTATTCTGCACCGACGTCCAGGTGGAACCCCAGGTGTTTGGGAAAGTACCGTTTGCGCAGCTTGGCACGTGCGGAGACGTGTCCTTCTTTGGTGTCCAGCTCTGCGGCCACGTGGAGTGCGATGTGATCGTCCGAGGCGAAGGTCTCCCTCGCGCAGATCCGCAGCCTCCGTCGCGTCGAATCGTAACACAGCGCCGTCTCCATCGCCACACCTGCCGCACACGTCCAACCCCTCTCTCTCTCCCTCAATCTCTGTCAATCTGCTCCCTCTCCCTCCCTCTCCCTCTCTCTCGATCACACTCCCTCTTTCTCCCTCTCCATCCATTACACACACACTCCCTCTCACTCCCTCTCCCTCTCCCTCACTCTCTCTTTCTCCCTCACCCTCACACGCAGTCACGCACAGCGTCTCTGCTGTGGTGTGGGAGTGGGGACGGAGCGGACCACCCATGCGACGGTTGGCGTGCTGGCGATGGCATCCAAGGACGTGTTGTGTCCATGGAAGAAGAAGCAGGGTCACGGAGAGGAACGCCCGCTCCCCACCCAGTGCACCCTCGCGGATGGACGAGACCCTCCTCCTCCTCCTCTTCCTTTGCACGTGGACGGTGACAGACACGCACCATGCGCCTCGGTGCCACACCGACTCCACCTGCCTCCACGAGTCCCTTCGATCGAGGGAGAGAGAGAGAGAGGGAGTGATGGACAGGCAGTGAGAGAGAGAGACTGAGAGAGAGAGAGACTGAGAGGGAGAGGGACTGAGAGGGAGAGAGACTGAGAGGGAGAGAGACCGAGAGGGAGAGGGACTGAGAGAGAGAGGGACTGACAGGGAGAGAGACTGAGAGAGAGAGGGACTGAGAGAGAGAGGGACTGAGAGGGAGAGAGACTGAGAGAGAGAGGGACTGAGAGAGGGAGTGCACTTGGACGTGTGTTTGTGTGTGTGGCATGGCGGTGGTGCGCGTCGAGGAGGTGTCCACGACGCATCGCCATGGACAGAAGCAGCGCGTGGCCACCCACACCCACATCCGAGGATTGGGACTCAAGGTGGGAAGGACGAACGGCGATCACGCACCGCGAAACACGTCCGACCAAGTGGCACCGAAGCACGTTTGGACGAGACAAAAAGGCACACGCGAGACGTCCATGGCGACGACGTGGACACGACACGTGGAACGGAAGCCGTCCGTGAAGACGATGGAGTTGGTGGAGCGATGCACGACCACGTGACACGCAACGCGTCGTTTCGTACGTGACGAGAAAGGCACGTGACCAAGACGAAGGCTGACCCCACACCACACGGTCAACCCTGGCGTGGAACGAAACGACGACGAAACACGTGCATGCATCGTGCGATGGCGAACTGCGTGCGTGCGTGCGTGTGTGGAAAACGACGGGAATGGTGATCTGGGAACGGGACGGAACGCGCAGGAAGACGGCACCGCCACGTCCTTGGGAAGTGGATTCGTAGGACAACAAACTGCAAGAGAAGCATGCGGACTGGTGGTGGATCTCATCCGACAGAAGAAAATGGCCGGAAGAGCGCTGCTGCTGGCCGGGGCACCAGGAACAGGAAAGACCGCCTTGGCCCTGGGAATCGCACAAGAACTCGGCACCAAGGTAAAACAAAACGCCGCGAAACGAACGCCAACAACGCAATACGGGAAGAAAGTCATAAAAGCAAACCCCAACACTAACTTGCATGCTCGTCGATGCGGGATCCGACGCAAAATGCTGCAGGTTCCCTTCACGCCCCTGGTGGCCAGCGAAGTGTACTCGAGCGAAGTGAAAAAGACAGAAGTGCTGATGGAGAACTTTCGTAGGTCCATCGGACTGCGAATCAAAGAAACCAAAGAAGTGTACGAAGGAGAAGTGATCGAATTGAACGCCGAAGAAATCGACGCCAACGGAAGGGTAAGCAAGTATACGAAACAAAAAGCAACGATGCCCAATCCCGCACAAACCCAATGCTGTCCCATGCAAGCACCCAGAAGTAAAGCGAACTCGAGGTATCACCGACCGGAGGAGTCCCCAGAGAAACAGTGGAAGGAACGCATTTTTTGCCACCAGCCAGAAAGCTGAACGAGTGGAGCCATAGTAGCTGACCTGTTCTAACGACGACGTACGTGACATGCAGGGAAGCGGCGGGTATGGCAAGACAGTCAGCCGCGTTGTGATCGGGTTGAAGACCATCAAAGGATCCAAACAGCTTCACTTGGATCCACTCATCTACGATTCGATCCTGAAGGAAAAGGTGGCGGTTGGAGACGTAATTTACATCGAAGCCAGCAGCGGCGCTGTCAAGCGCGTCGGCAGATGCGATGCATACGCGACAGAGTTCGACCTGGAAGCAGAAGAGTACGTGCCCCTGCCCAAAGGCGAGGTGCACAAACGAAAGGAGATTGTGCAGGACGTGACCCTGCACGACCTGGATGTAGCCAATGCAAGACCGGCAGGGGGGAACGACATATTGAGCGTCATGGGCCAACTGATCAAACCGCAGAAAACCGAAATCACCGACAAATTAAGGCAAGAGATCAATCAAATCGTGAACAACTATATTGAAAGTGGGACGGCCGAGCTGGTGCCTGGGGTGCTCTTTATTGATGAAGTCCATATGCTTGATATCGAATGCTTTACCTATCTCAATCGGGCTCTCGAGAGCACAATCTCACCAATTGTTATCTTGGCCACAAACCGAGGTAATTGCACGGTCCGTGGGACGGACATGGTTGCCCCGCACGGGATCCCCGTGGATCTGCTGGATAGGCTAGTGATCGTGCGCACCCTCACCTACAACCTGCAAGAGATGGTCCAGATTCTTGCTGTGAGGGCTGGTGTTGAGAACGCCGGTATGACAGACGAAGGGCTGGCTTACCTTGCAGAAATCGGAGAACGGACTAGCCTACGCCATGCTGTCCAACTGATTGCTCCATCCATGGTGGTTGCGCGCTCTGTCGGTAGGGAATCCATAGACATTGAAGACATCAAGAGTACAGATGGACTCTTCCTCGATGCCAAAGCTTCTGCAAAGCTTTTGGCAAGAGCAGAACGGACGTACATCACATGAGTGTCGGAATGTAATCCAAAACACGTATTCCCCTGGCATTGATTTAAGAGAGGGAAGACCACACAAATAGCGCTGCAACTAAATGCGCCTTTCTCACAAAATTTTGCAAACTTTCAATTGCATAGTACCACCCAGAACTGAGTAGCTAGAATTTCCATTACCGCTGCGTGAAGTGGCACAGCAGCTGTTGTTCTATGCTTATTTTTTGTGCATGGTTTATTGATAGAACAAGGATGGATGAGCGATGCGCACGGGAAATCCATTGTAGGAGAGAACGGGTAGGACTGTCTCCAGCTTGGTGTTGTTGTGGATTTTCAACCAATCAATGATATGTTCGAAAACCTGCCTGTGGTAAATTCCTGCCCTCATGCATGCGCCATGCCAGCCTATGTTGTAGCAACGCGACCGTCCAAAGAGTGAAGTGTGTGCATCCAGTTCATCTTCCCGCATCAGTGCCCCATCAAACCAATTCGACATGTTATTGCGATCTAACCCCATTCTCCACATGGGGTATGTACCATCTGGCAACTCTTGACAGGTGCTCAATATGAGAATTCCTCCCTTATGCTTTGTCTGAAGGTGAGAAGCGCACCTTGGCTCATCACAGAGCCTCGACAGCAACTTTGGAAAGTCCGGCTCTGGCTTGACAGTATCCTCGAAGATAGCTATTCTCTCCAGGCCTCTCCTCAATGCATCTTGAAAAATTTTCAAGTACAGCAGGGGGCGTGCTTTCTCGTTCTGGGCCTGCTGCCACAGGCGCCCGAGGATGTCGAAGCTGCTCCCTTTCGAAATAGCAACCTCGGTTAAGTTGGCGTTTATTTTTGTGCCCCAATCTTTGAACCAATTGAGGACGCGTCTGTCTCCCCGAATTGACACAATGTATGTGTCCCTGAAGAGACTGGAATGAGAAGAACCTGGTAGGACCTCTTGCGAGGAGGGACACTCGGGCAGTTGGGTCCCTGTCACCGCCATCTGAAGGCCTGGATTGTGGGTGCAACTCTTCAAAAAATTATGCCTTTCGTTTAGGAAATACCTAAAGTTCTGGCCCGCGCATGGAGGAATGTGGACGCCCAACAAATACCCTCTTACCTTGAAGTGCAAGCGTAGGTATTGATAGATGTTCTTTATGGGGTGCACGGTGAGCGCCTGGTAATACCTGAGTGGTGGCGTGACATGCATGTCACCTGTTATTTGCATTTTTCGATTCAATTTTATCTTCGCCACTACACCATCTTTGTCTGTGATTGTAAAAAGCTCAATCATCTCAAATGGTGGATCGGCACACTCCTTTTTTGTGAGGTTGTAAACAAGCCTACCTATCTCCACATCGCTATGGCCCTTCTTGCCTTCCACAAGCATTTCATCCAGGAATGGCCCTATCAGACGTAGCAAGTTCGAGTTGCCAAACCATCCAGCACCCCCCGCACAGTACTTGCTTTTCATTTCTAGCTCTCTCCGCTCTTGCCGCCTTCCCCTGACAGCTAATCCCTGGTAGAGTGGGGAGCTGGTCGTGATCAGCAGTGGAACAGCTTTCCTCAGCATGTGTGGGTTAATATACGTGTCCATATCGACAAACAAGTATAGGACGTGCTTGTTTCTGAGTTGCGTGGTTCGATACAGGAAGTTCAACATGGCATGGTGAAGATTCAGAGGCGGGTAAGTTTCCTCCACTGGGAGACGGACCACCTTCCAGTTTTCCGCTCTTAGTACGACTGTGGGTCCTTTGACCTTGTTCTTCGGATCTCCTACAAAAAAGGTGACGAATGAAAAGCCTCTAACATCTTGAACCCACGATTGAACTGCTGCCGGCAGTTGTCCAGACTTGAAGTCCTCCCATTTACCTGCCACGGCGACTAGGAGCAATGCGCTGCTCTCTTGCACGATTGGCATGTCATCGTTTTGGTCCCTATATGCGTGTACAATTTCTCTCTTTTCCTGATAATCTGAGGATTTTGACAGCTTCATTCGCAACAGTTCCGTTTCTGCTTCTTTCCATGCATCTGAGAGGGTGCCTGCTATTGTCTCAACTGGATCATCCCACAGGTTCCCTGATTTGGCCAACACACCTCCATGGAACGTTTTTATCCTCAGGTAGACATTCTTGGTCAGGCAGGGTGCTCCGACAGCTTCGCACAATCTCCCGCTATGTTTGATTGCCATGGGACAGCACTCGGCTAGTTTGTTGCTGCTGCAATCGCAGCTTGTGCACTCTTTGGGACAACAAGCGGAGGATTTGGGTGCTTGGATTCCTCTGGTGCACATTGGATCTGGTTCGGTGTTGCTTTGGTAGCCGCACGAATAGGTGGGCGGTGGCCATCGCTCCAGCCTCAACACGGACGTTTTGCTAGGCAATTCCTCGTGTCCACGTCGGAACATGCGCAAGGTTTCTACCACCATGCTTCTTGTGGGTGGGATCCCTTCGGCTCGGCCAAAGGTCGCCATGCCCAACCAAACCAGCACCACGGTCGTCCACAATCGCGTCCGCGTTTCTTTCCTGGTGCATCCGTCCATCGCAAACGACGCGTTGCGAGCTGCTTCGTCGCGAAACGTGCGCGAATTCCTTCGTGCGCTCACAAACCTGTTTCAAAACCGACTCGTCTCAGGACGACCCCAAGACGGAACCGGAGGGGCGATTCCGACCCTACCTTCCCAATCTTACGGCAATCCCGACATCCCAATGGAAGACGCTTGGTAGGTCTCTGGGGAATCCCGACGGGTCGGGGCCAGGGTGGCGGAGGCGGTGCGAGCTGGATCCTTGGACCAAGGTGATGGCCTCTGGTGCATTCCAAGTATGGAAGCCTGCACTGGCCCATGTGCACGACCATGGTGATACAACAAAGCGTGGAATGGAACCAAGACAACGAACCATCGACATCCAGCCACGTGGATGGAGAGGGAAGGGACGAGGGCTGTGGTCTTGTGGTCGTTTGAACTCGAGGAGAAGAGCCTGGAAGATGAGCATATGATATGCAGGCAGCTTGAGGCAGTGAAGATCAAGGAGACAGAATCCAAGAGAGTGTTGGTGTTTGTTGACTCGACGGCCTCGACCGTTTGCAAAGGAACGGAATGCTTTCAATTTGTACAGTTGCGATGAACTACTCATGGCATGACGATCCATTTCATGGTAGAATCAAGGTTGAAATCCTTTGCTTCAGACCAGATGGCGTCTTGGTCTACAAACGAAGATTGGAAACCCACACATTGCAGCATGAAGGGCACTGCAATCTCCAGAAAGGAAGTTCACGTAGCAAGAAACCTCGAAATGTGCAAGAAGGATACGAGGGGAAGGTCTGTTGGGGGGGGGGGCAAACTTTGTGTTTTCAGCACGCAAGCAGGAAATGCAAGTAGACATCCGGTAGAACGACTCAGGAATAACTGGGCCTTTGAATTGCTGAAACAGATCTCTAAACGTTTCTGAGAAGGTGTGTGCTCATCATGCTGGGAAAAAAATAGTCATGTAGAGGGTGGAGCCATCTTCGAAGCCAGAGCCAGCCAACCGTACTAGACAATTGCTGTGGAGGACCAACGATGAACAAAAGAACTATGCACTGTTCTGCCAGAACGAAGCCAGCCTTCCTCGTGCTTGATGTATACTTTGGCAAGCTTCGCATGGAAGCTGCATCAATATCCCTTGGCCATGCCCTCACAAGCAAGATTCACAGGTTTGTTTTCACGAATTATGTTCGTCACTTCAGATTGGACTATCCTCAGCCCGGAAAGCACTCCTTGTGTAAAATCATTCATTTCGCGACCGCAATTTTCTCCAATCTACCGCCGCAGTCGAGTGAAGAATAACATTGAAGTTCCGCAGAAAGTATGGGAACACCGCGTCTTCAAGGAGACCCCAACCCATCCCGGACGAAGAGTTTCAGAAAATGGCATGGAGGAGCACAATTTATCGACATTTTATTAGTTTGTATGTACACGTGGACAGGCATCCGGTAGTTTGATCCAGTGAGACAACGGGAACCAATTCGTTCCATTGACGTGGCGTAGGACAGGGCTTTTCATATCCACACATTCTTCTCCTTGTCTGCAGGGACCACTCTCTCACCTGGTCAGCCTTGTTCGAATCCTGCCAAGTTTCCCATGAGACCACGATATGAATGTCAATCTTCGTTTTCCGAGGAATCGGACAGGTCCATGTCTTCCGATTCATTATCAGAGGACGTTGCGCTCTGTTCTTTCTCTGTTTTCAACCCGATGTCTTTGGGGTTTGCATATTTCTGGGTGTATTCCTTGACCTTGGCTTTGTACTGCTCTGGTTGTCTCATGAGCATGGCTGCTGCTTCCCCATTGAGTGGATCAGTCGGATTGGGATAGAGCAGCAGTTGTGGCAGGAACACTTCGAACACGTTGATGAGGTCGAACATGGGGCTCCAGGTTTGGTTGATGACATCCAAGCACACCGATCCTGCGCCTTCGTCCACGTTCGGATGGAAGATCCGATTCACAAATCCGATGGAGGGCGACTTGTACGGGTATGCGTCTGGCAGTTCCACGTGCACCTTCCACAGTCCTCCTTCGTACAGGCTGTCTTTGGGTCCTTGAAAGAGCACGTAGAACTCGCACATCCCGTCGTTGACCAGTTCAACTTGGTAGTCCGACATCATCCTGTATTCACGCGTCGTTTCGCACGTCCACGTGCCGTCTTTCGCGGTCAGCCATCGCCACCATCCACGTCCGTGCTTCGTTTCGGACGTGCGTCCCACGTCCTTCCGTCCGCTTTTTTTTCGTCTTCGCTTCCTTCCATGCGCCACCTACAACTTCATGATGTCCATTTCGCGACGTTTGCCGGGAGAAGCCATCGCGAAGCACGCGGAAGGCGCTGCGACGTGTCGCGACGCGCGTGCCGATCGTTTCCACGTGGATCCAGACGACACCGACGGACTTAACTCGACACTTACATTCGAAGGCCATCCGATCGAGTGGGATCCCACGTGAAAAACAGAGGGGGGGGGCGAGACGAGAGACGTGTGATTGAGCGGGAAGCAGGAAGGAGAGCCAGCCGAAGGAGACGGAGCGTAGAGTGTAGCGGGTGATAGAGAGGTCGGTTGAGATGTACGCTTGAGTGGAACGAAAGAGAGGGTGGAGAAGAACGTGGAGTGCAGAAAGTGGAGGGTGATTGTGGGATCGAGGGAGACGTGGAGCTGAGAGGAGCAAGTCGAGAGGGAGGAGAGAAGCCGACTTCGGATGGGAAGGGAGAGCAAGAAGACGAGCAAACAAGATGGCCACGGCGACGGTGCGGGGCGGGTGCGTGGTAAGGAGCGAATCGAGAGTGAATTACATTGGTGCGTTCGATCCGAGGAAGTGGCATCGAAAGCTCGCATGTGTGATGCATCGAGGGAAATCGCTTGAAATTCCACCCAAGAAGAAGAACAAAAGCATGCGCGATGTGACGCTTGATTTTCCTTGTGGGGCCGAATGAATCGGAGAATCGATCATGGAAAGGATGCGAAGAAAAAGCGTTCATCCAACATGGTGCCCGTTGAAAGCAAGGAAGAGCGAGAACCAAAAGCCCACATGTAATGGAAAGAATACAAAAGAAGATCACAGATGGAAGTGAAGCAAAATGGTTGAAAAGGGATAACGCTACCATGCTTGATCGATGTGGAGGAGAACTAGTTTGTTTGTGGTAGAGAATGAACACAATGCACCTTGAAAGAGTCTCACGAAGAGATTTGAACCGCTTTCCATAATTGTGTGTTTTTGGCACAAATCAATGAGAACCTGCGTCGGTTCCAATAAAGGATTGTAGAATTGTACTATGCTATTACCAAGGGACGATCCTCGATCGTGAAAACTAGCAAAGTGGTGATGTCGATTCGATCCTTCTTAGCCCTTCGGAATTGTCACGCAAGCCTAACGACATTCAACCTATTCGAAATCCGAGTGCGTGTCATGCGATCCCACGTTTGGATTTACCGAGCAAAAGAAGAGTCGAGATCGCCCCCATTGATGGTGTTTCAGTATGACCATTTGAGAGCATGATCCTTCATGAGACCTTGGTGGAAGATCTTTTTCGCAAGCACGACCATGGCAACACGGACTGTGAACAACACCCTTGCGTCTCGTTGCTGCTTTTTGCTCGTTCGCATGTGCATCGAAGCGTGGTTGATGGACACAGGAGGCTGAGCAAGGAACGAAACGGATTTGGAAATCCCCAAGAAAAGGGTGAAGAAAGAGTATGATTCAATCTCGCTCATGCTCGGTTGCACGCGTCCATCCGCATTTCAATTTTTCGCCTCCAACCGTTGCCGGGACGTCCATTTGGATTTGCAAGTGGTTCTGTCCCATCCTTCGTGTAGTGACGGTGGTGGAACAACCTTCCAAGAACTCCTGTTTGTCGCTCAGAGGAGCGAATGCCTCGTTTGGCCGTTTCTCACCGATCGACACGGCGACCCCTCCGATCGGCAAAAGCGCTTGGCGTGTCCCTGGATCGCACGTCCTTCTTCTCAATTTGCCCTCCACCTCCGCGAGGCAAAAAGCAACGCGACGCCCGCGTGCGCACGTTCGTCTCCCATCGTCGTGACGCATCCGACGTGTGTTCGTCCTTGCAACCGGAGTCGAACCAGTGACCTAAGGATGGCCGCTGCTAGTCTCCGGATTGGGTACCGGATGATGGACCTTCCCTTTGGAAAGGGAGAGATCCGGGTTCAGCGATCGGGATCGAACCGAGGTTCGACCCTACGTCCATGGGAGGATTCCCAGGGACGTTGCGAATATTCTCGACGCTACAGTCCTCCGCTCTACCAACTGAGCTATGCAAGGGGGGAGCACGTGCATCACACAGGCTCAGTCTGCCTGGATGGGTGGGTGCTTGGGATTCATAGCCGATGCGAGGGATCGCACGAGGATTCCAAGAGGGTTTCGACGAAGGAAACGACGACGTGCGACGTTCGTCATGGCGGTGTGCATGGGAACGCTTCGTCGACGCATGGCGTGCCTCTCGGCGCTCCGAAAGGCCTTCTCCAGCAGTGCCGTGCTGGAAGAAGGGAAGAAAGGTCCGGACGGAGGGAAGAAAAGCAAGTCGCCGCCCAAATATTCGGCTCGAAGCGGCGGACTCAAGGACGAAATCGCCAACTGGCCTACCTTGCCTACCGACGGACCGCCCATCTACGATTTCGCGGAAATGATCCCGCTCCCTGGCAAAGACTACGACGACGAAGCGGTGGAAGTGATGCGCGAAGTGGGCGCCGAATTGGAGGCGTACGAAGCCGAACACGGAGTCCCGGAACCAGTGCACATCGGACCAGGAACCGAACACTGCTTGACGTGGACCTCGCACGTGGTGCTCAGCCCAGGATTCGAACAGAACCATCCCATGAATCGAAAAGCCGAAGCCCAATTGCACGTGAGAGACCTGCAGAGAGTGTTCGAACTGAACGACAAAGCCATCGCACACATCGTCTGTCTGGTGGGCAAAAGGTACAACACGGGAACGGGACTCATCAGATTGGTGTGCGAAAGATACCCATTGAGAGAAGACAATCGAAAGTACATCATGAAGATCATCGATGCCCTGGTGGCCGAAGGAAAAAGGTTTGGTGCGCAAGACAAACAAGAGCTGGCGGAAGGAATCTAGCAACGAGATACCAGGACACTGCCCGAAAGGAGCAAAGATGGCGCAAGTCACCTCTGCACTGGCTTCCCGTGAACGAACGGAGCACAGCCATACGCTTGCAAAGACACCCCTACTGAATGAAATAAAGAATAAGGCATCCTACTCGGAATGAAAGAATGATGTTCCAAGCTTACAACCCGGGAAGTGGAACCGAGGTGACGGATCTTGCTCGCCTCACTTCCACCTCCCTTCCGCTGTAGCAATCATGCACGTCCTTCCTTTGCTCAAACACGCAGGATTTGCAACTTATTTGAAAAAGCCACTGCCACCCACTCTGGTTGAGACGTTGACCACTGGAGTTGGTTGATCTCTGCACCGGCGCTGTATGCAAGAATGGGGTCTAAACTGCTGTCCATAGGCTGTGACATGGTGGAAAGATCCCAGATGAGTGCCTGTGAATCGTCGCCTGCCGTGCAGATGTGACAGCTACTGTGTGGAGCCCAGGCCAACGCATTGACGGGGGCCTGGTGTCTTCTGAGTTCGGCTACTGGCAAGGTGGGGTATCGTATGTCTAGGACCACCACTTTGGAGGAGTCCATGAGTATGGTGGCCATATACCTAGGATCCTGTTTGTTCCATCCCAACCGCAGCAGCGGGGTTTCTGGCTGGCTGCTTTCGTAGATGATTGTGCTGTGCTCTTTGTCCCTCAGATCGAACACGCGCACCGATCCGTCGGCCGAGACGGAGGCGAAGACTCCGACGCCACCCCACGCGATGTCGTAGACTTCCTTGTCGTGTGCGATGAGCTGCGTATCCACACAACCTTTCTCGATGTCCCAAATGGTGCAGGTGGTGTCGATGCTGGACGTTCCCAATCGTTTGATGTCCAGTTCGTTCCAGTCGAACGAAGTGAGCGGAGCGCAGAACTCGCTGTTCTTATTGTTGTTGAGGAGAGATTTGAGCTGCACGCCGCTGTCGTCCGGTGCCACTTCCCATATCCTCAAGTAATCGCCTGTGGTGGCCAAAAGATCTGGCTTGTTGCCCACTTTGTCCGGCACGAACTGGATCTTCGTGGTAGGATACGGATGGTTGAAAGATAGGTTCGGATCCGCGACGAAGCGTCCTGTGTCTTCGTCCAGGCGCACGAGGTCCACCTTGTTGTTGTACTCTTCCACGAAGCTTCCGATGGCCAATCGCACGCGCTTGTCGCGTCTCACGGACCAATTCATGGCGTAGATGAGCCAGCTGCTCTCGTGGGTGTAGATCTCCGCACGCTTGGCATCGCCACCTCCGCGATCGGCTGCGTTTCCCGACGCCATGGTCGCACCACGTCCACGAGCACTTTCGTTCCACGTCGAAACCAACCGCTTTTGGCGTCGCGAAGTGGCGTGCGAGCAGACGTCGCACACGCACGCGCAAGAAGAAGGGTTTTTTTCACCAATGCACCGAACCAATCCCAAACTCTCTCTCTCCCTCTCTCACAAAGTCCAGTCTCTCTCAATCTCTCTCAATCCACTGCCTCTCTCCCTCTCTCACATAGTCCAGTCTCTCTCAATCTCTCTCAATCCACTGCCTCTGTCCCTCTCTCACATAGTCCAGTCTCTCTCAATCTCTCTCAATCCACTGCCTCTCTCCCTCTCTCACATAGTCCAGTCTCTCTCTCTCAATCTCTGATGATCTACCCTCCTTCGATCTCTCTCTCCGGGTCTGTCGGTCGATCTCTCTTCCAGGATGGTCCACTGCCCTTGCTGTGCCTGTTCCCGTGTGGCAACCTGACTCCGCCTCATCTTTTGCTGCCCTGGCCACACCACCTGAACCACTGCCAGGCAGCTCCTACAAACCCACACATTCCCTCTCGGACACAGCTGCATGGGGCAAATGGCTTGCTGAATGCGGACCCTGTGCTGCTGGACCGCAAGTCTGGTCAGGTTTCGGTGGGGGAGACACTCAATGATGCTTTGGAGCATGCCCTTGTGGAGAGACCACCAAGAAACAGGTGTGGGTCGAACCAATGGAATGGGACCAAATAGATGGTGGCAAGAGGAATGGGAGGAGGAACGCAATAGGGATGCCTCGATGGGCCATCCATGGTGGAGGCGCGGAAG
>JBBULP010000368.1:0-124416 GCA_038048775.1 Picocystis salinarum | reverse complement strand
TCGTGTGGGTGGGTGGGTATGGCCGTTGGAGGTCCTCCAATGGAACCCGGAGAGGGTTGGGAAGGAAAGGGAAGTCGGTTCCCTTTGGATTGGAACCTGTGTCTGAGACGTCCCATCGGAGAAGGTGGAGGTGATGGGACGAGAGGGTCGCTTCTGCACCCACCCGAACAAGTGGTGGGAATGGCGACACAAACACACCCACACGAATCAAACAAAGCATTCACGCGCTAAGACAGACATGGAAATGGGTGGAAAGACACCTACACGTCCCGAAGATACGAAAAAGGAACGGAATTGGATGGACGAGTGGGAAGAAGAGGTGATGTGGTGCCAAGCTGTGATCCAGAATTGGATGGATCCAGTCGGAGCTTTGGATGGTAACCAAATGTACAAAGGCAACCCACAAAAAGATACATCCGAACAGTCAGGAGACGCGAACCCCACAGATGATCAACGTTCCCACGATCTCTTGACCATGAAGAACTACCAATGCCCACATCCAAATGCGGTAGAAGCACCCTCCTGCCTCGATCAAGTGCAATCACACAAACTCTTTGCCGAGGCAAACCACATCCTCAATCATACTTTTGAACAGTGCTATGCAAAAGTCCAAAGTATGCTTCAGGAGAGAAGCTACAGCGTGAATCGCAAATGTTGCCCTGTGAAGCCCAACAAGACTTCCCACTACCTTGCCAGTACCAAGAGCCAAAGGATAGCCATGCTGCGCAACCTGATGGGGAAAATCCGCAAACAACGCTGTCGCACCTCGGAGCAACTGTGCTGGCTTCAGCCTGCCTGCCGCCAGTACCTTTGGGGGGGTAGGCAAGAAAAAAACACACTGAACATGGCACAGGCAATGCTGGAGTCCAAGTACAGAGAGGCAGGAGAGCTTTTGCAGCAAGTCCAAGGTACCAAAAGAAGTAGAAGTCTGCACAAGATGCTCGTGAAACCCCAGCAACTGATGAAGGAGTGGCTCTTTGCACATTTTCTTCATCCCTATCCCAGCAACGAGGAAAGACGAGAGCTGGCGAAGGCTGCAGGAATCTCAGAGTCTCAAGTTGCCACCTGGTTCATCAATGCACGTGTACGCTTCTGGAAGCCGTTTATTGAAGATCTTGTGTACAAAGAATGATAGGACTACTGCAGCTCTTTCTACTCGAATACTTTATTTGTGATGTTTCTCAGCCGAATGCTGCTCAATCAACAGCTCCTGCTCCCAAGGTTCAAAAATGTCTGTGCCCATCTCGATGGCTCTTTTTAAAAGCTCAACGTTTATTGAACCACGTTTGCTAGTTTTTTCCTCTTGCTTCCTTATTTCATCCAGGTCGTCTCCAAAAGCATCAGCAAACATGGAAAAGTACACATCCTTGAATGTTTTCTTTGTTTGCTCTTCAGGTTTGCCACTTGTTGTCAGACCTTCATCCTCACCAGTGGCTTCATTCGAAGCTTGCTGAATCGCATGTCGCGTCTGACCAACAACTTCGTCATTCAGGACGTGGATTTGCGACCATAGTCTAATCTTGGTGTATGAAATGGGTGGTGCAGAATTCTCATCAAGACCCTGCTGTGGAGTTTCGATTTGTTCTGCAAGCCTGCTACCCACGGGATCAGGGTCCGTAATTCTTTTGCCCATCATGGCCCGCAGGCAACGCAGGCTGTCCACCATCGCAAGTGCCAGTTTTGCGCTAAATCTCCCACATATGTCAATGTACACCCCCTTTTCTGCCTCGCTCATCTTATTCACCTTTTTCTCGCGGACCAGTTGCGCTTTCAAACACTCAGCTTGAACCTTCTTCAACGCTTGAAGACTCCTCTCGAACGAGGTGTCGGTTGGTTGATGTGCTTCTCTCAATTCTTCGTCTTCTCCTTCGCTGGGAAAAAGAGATGTCTCCGCCTCCATTTCATCCGGTTCGGATCCTTCTATTCTATCATCCATTCGATCTTCATCCGAACGTTGTGCTCCAAGGAACTCATCCGCTGCCATTGCTTGGTCCGAACCATTTGCGTCATCCGACCTCTTACTTTTCTCTTTCTTCCTTCTCTTCTCCGGTTCCTTCTCTTCCTTCTTTTCTTTCCTTTTCCCGTCCGAGACGTCTTGGAATGCTTCTCTCAGCTTCCTCGCAACCTCTGCAAGTCCCAGTGCGTCTCTTCTGGCCTCGAACTTCGCCATAGCCGAACCGCCGCCGCGACGTCTCTCCGACGAGCTTCTCCGACGACCCTCCAAGGTATCGATGGCGCATCGCGAGCTTCTCGATCATATCGATATGGGTCACGTAGATATCGATCAAGTCGGACGGGAAGCCCTGGGTTCGTCATTGGGTTCAGTTTCAAAGGGATCCTGCCTCGTTGAAAGGAACAGATAGTTGGGACAATTGGACGAGATGGGTGTGGAAGGAAGGAAGTGCAGGACCAAATCCATGGAGTTTCTTCTCCAGAGGATGGGTCTCGGAGGTCGTCTCTCGGTACATGGACGGATGCACCATGCAAGACGAATGTGCATGGAATGGATCGAACCACCATGCTATGTCGGCATCACGGCAATGACAAGGACCAGCAAGGTCCAAATTCGAGAAGATAGGATGCAAGCTATCCACCCTCTTTCCTTTGGGCCTCATCGTGCTTCAAAAGTTGAAGCACTTGCACAAAGTAGGGTCCTTTGAAGTTGGCCCTCGCCTCAAGGATGAACCAAAAGTCCTTCCAATAAGAGGATGGGAACAACATATGCACGCGAGTCTTCCATAGATCGACGAAAGACTGCAAGGGGATAGAGTACACATGGAACAGTCTCGTTCTTTGCGCTACCATTGGTTCCCATAGCACGCTTTGCAATTGTATTTGCAAGAGAATTGGAAGCAACGAAGCAATTGTGTGTGTTACGAACTTTCTCCATGATCCAAGTCACATGGGTTGAGCTTGCGCCATGGACACTTCAATTCCTTTCCACATCTATCGAATTTCTTGCGCGTATGACTCCATTTTGTTGTTGCGAAGATTCAACAATAGTTACCCTCTCCTCGCGGAATGTCACCCGACCGCTCGTGTCCGACCTCCAAGATGCTTGCGCAAAGAGGAAGAGATGAAGGTAGAAGCAAAGCGACAACTAGAGGCAAAGATCGAAGCAGGGGTGCATGCAAAACTGCATCTAGAGTCACAATCCTTACACGTTCACGGCTAAAGCACAAGTAGGCTCGGGAGGAAAGGGAAGCCTCTCGCCGCGCGTACATTTGTAGGTCCTCGTGAGAGAGTAGTGGAAGTGTGGCACGGCATGGAAAACGGAAGATTGTGATGCTCCTGACCTCGTACCACACTAACTTGCGTACGCACATACTTTGCCTACTTGAATCTGCACGGATCGACTGCATTCATCCAAGTTTCTTTGCAACAAACTCACTTGCAAGCCATCCTTCAACGCTCCACCTTCCGCCACGTTCCTTGCTCGTGGCACATCTCATGTTGCACTTTTCACATTTGTGTTTGACTCTGCTGGCCTCCACCCGCTCTTCGCTTGCGTTGGTGGCTTTTCGGATCGGATCCACGTTCAATCTTGCATCTTTCTCTCCACCACAACTACAACGAAGCTTCTTTCACGTGCAGGCGTTGTGCTCCGCGAGATCCACGTGGGATCTGCTCCCTCCCCTTGGCACACTTGTTCCTCGTGTGCTGCTGCTTTGCATGGTCTGAGCAGCACCACGAAGTTTCAGTTCCACAGTGGACGAGCTTCACAGACACGTGGGAGATGTTGCGCATCGCAGCGGCTTTCGCCGTGCTCGGGTCCATCGGCGGCGCAAGCGGCGCACAGGTGGGTGGACGAACGGATGGCGGACAGGAAGGAGGAGGAACGACGCGAAGAAACGAAAGGAACTGACGGAAAACCCCGCGATACGGAAAGGTCGCGTACGTCAGCGGACCAGGTGGGACGTATTTCCAAACCAGCGTAAAAGAACGAGTGAGTGATACGCGACGATCGTCAAACGCCTGCACTTGCCTGAAAGAAAAATGTGTGGTTGTGTGCATGCTGACACCCTCCGTGACGATCAAGACGAAGGATAGGACCGTCGACGAAGAAGTGATCTATGGTACTGCAGCATCCCTCCTGGATGTGCATCCAGGCTTTGCCGTTAGCAATGCCGCCGCCAAGAAGGTGCGTCGATCCAGCCTCTGCTTGTTCCGATGATATCGTTCGCGTCCCTGCGATTGACACGCGTGCGCAATGGATCGATGTGTGCAGGTAGACGACATCATCAGCACCAATCCTTTCATCCGCCCAAAAACACTCATCAGCCTGTACATGTTGAATGACGGAGATGTGCAGGAGGCTGCTGAACATCTAGAAGGATTGCATGCGGAGGTGTATCACATGACTGTGGACGATGGAAACCTTGCTGGGAGCATGGTGCAGTTTGGTATGGCCAAGCGATCGGAGATTGGCCAGGAGTATTTAACATGCTCTGTTGGAAGTGATTGCAATGCAATGTGCCAGGAACAAGCCCTGCAAGATGCAGTTCAGCACACAGAAGCAGCATACGTGCCGTCTACTCAACCTCTACATGGTGTGCTGAAGTTATCGAAGAATGATGTGAAGGCTGAAGTCGATCTGAAGGACGTCCAAGCGAGAGCCTGGGCAAGCGAGATTGCTTGTCTTTGGCATGCAACCTCAATGCGTGTTGCAGACTGGCAAGCACGCAAGGAAGAGACTGAAAGAGCATTTCCACGATCTTCCTTGCTTCATGGCTCTATGACCATGGGGGCACTCCTGCGCTCAAAATGGGGAGATGAAGCTGAACGGTCCATTGCCACGAGGCTGTTTGAATGGGAAGTTGCTGCAGCGCTTGCTACATTGGCAAAAGGTGTGTCTGGAGGTGAGGTTGCCTTACAGATAATAACTTTGAGTGAATCGAGCAATCACTGTAGTCTTGTGAATGGGCACCTGAAAGCAGGTGCCAGTGCAGCCCAGCGCAGGAGAGAACTAGCGCCAATGTGGTATGGCGGAGCGCTCTTTGGAAATAACAAAGAATTGACTGCCAGCGAATGGCTGGCGCAGACGGTCATGTGGGTGGGAGGAATCATTGCACTTGTGGCTGCATGTTGCGGCTGTTGCTGCATGTACCACATGCCGCTTCAGAAGGACACTCTCCTGTACAAGAAAGGGAAGTTGGACTGAACGTACAACAAATGGATTTTTGCATTGCCTCAAGAACTTTTTTATCAGCCTTTACACTGTACCAGAGCACGGAATACTTGGAGAGAATATTCGGTGCACTCTTGAGTTGGCTGAATTACAAACGGCAGCATTCTTTTATCCGCCTGCGCAACTCATACGTCCCGTGTGCACATCTGCCATCAGTGATTGGTCCAGAAAATCGCGCAATTGATCCAGGAGCTCTTCCTTCGCAACAGCTGCTTCATTCTCTTGGAGGGAGAGCTGTGACTTCATTTGCGCCAGCAGTTCGTCGTAGTACTGTCGGGTTCGATCGCAAGTAAATTTTGATTCTTCACATTGAGTTTTCATATTACGCAGCTCTTTCATTGCATCGCGTAACTCCCCTCGTAGTTCTCGAACTTTCTTTTCTTCTTCTCGGACGGATGCTTGAAGAGTGTCTCGCTCCTGGCTCCACTCGCGGGACTGCCTGTTGTACTCAGCTTCTAGCTGCACAATCCGTTCCAAAGCCTGGTCTCTTTCTTTTTGGATGGTTCCTTGCGTCTGAGCTTGAACGTTCTGCACAGCGCTGCTACTAATACTGAGCAAAGAAGAGAGGCGATTGCTTTCTGCCGTCGCCGCTTCTGCTTCCTGCTGCGCGATGAGTAGCTCTCCTTCGAGTTGCCCAATTTGTTTGTGTAGTGCATGGGTTTGACTGCGTACACGGTCAAGTTCTCCTTGAATTTCTGCAGCAAAATTTTGCTGGTATTCACGAAAGAGTGCGGATATCTCCTCGTTTTCTTTGACCTTCTGATCTCTGAGTTCATCGAAAAGATTCTTGATCTTGTCATACCTCGCTTTCCATGCCTCCTTCTCTGCGATGACTTCCCTCAGCTGAGTGTCCGATTGTTTCCGCGATTCCCGTATCACAACTCTTTCCTGGTGTTCCTCCGACTTGGTGGTCACAGGGTTGTCTTGGCATGGTACGTCATCGTGGGTTCCAGCACGCCTAGGAATCGCTTTCGCGGATGTTTGCTTGCTTGAGTTTTCGGACACTGGTTCCTTTGCAGTTGGAAAGGGAGGCTTCCCGTTCCGTTTCTCCTGCTTCGATCCACGTTTCGTCCCAGCTTTCGTCAAGCCCATGGCCAATTCCGTTCGTCCAACCCTGCAATGTGTCGTTCACCACGTCTTCGGTCGCTCCTTCGCCAGTGCGACGGTCCGTTTTCGCACCTATGTGTCGTTTCCGTCCTGGGGTCGGGTCGGATCGGGGCGTTGTATGGTGTTGTGTGGCAACTGGGGGCGGATGGCCGACTGACCCCAACCATCGGTCAACCCAGCTTCTTGTTCCAATCGATTGGAACGTTGGACCGGTATGACCGAAGGTGAAAGTCGGTTCAAATGCCAGAGGAATCGGTCAACGCCAATGGACGTCCGAGGAATGGCTGCAAGTGGTGGTTCCAGGCGTCGAAAAGGAAGAGTTCCACGCGCCACATGCTAGACAGGTGCATTCATGGAAAGTGCAATGGTGTGAATTACTGTACAAAACGATCGGCGAAGGAATCGTCGGATAATCTGCAGGTGTCTCGGATTCCCAGCACCGAATAACGATTGTCGGCCACGACGTCGTAGACCCCGTCCCGGAAGAAAGCAGGAAACAAGAACATCATCGAAGATGCGACGGCGAGAGGCATGTCACATGCCTGTGCGATGCGAAGGATGGCGTCGGATTTCAGATGATGCGTCTTCTCTTCCACGAGGACGATGGAGGATATGTCGTCGGGACTTCTTCCGCAGCGTTCCAAAAGCTTCCGACCGGCTTCGCTCTGCAACGCACCGAACCGCAATCGCTCGTTCTTGTCCCAGTCCAGAATGAAATTCACACCACCGTTGCACATGTTGCACACACCGTCGAAGAGCACGATGGGACGCTTGTCTTCCGCAAAGTACGGATCGGCGTCTCGGCTCGCGGACCGCGTCGCGTCCGTCGGCGCGACGGAGGCGTGCGCGTGGACGTGCCGATTGGCACTCCTACTCGCACCTCCTGCGTCTCCGCGGACCGCCGAGCGGGTCCTTCCTCGCGTGCAAGCGCGCATCGCCACACGCATCATCGCACTTCGTCCTGCGAATCGACGTCACGTCCACCGACGTCGAAGACTCGTGAACTCTTCGACTTAACTTCGGGTCCGAGCCGAGGGGGGGTGGACGTCCCGTTGCAACGCCAGGAGGACGACGTTGCAACGTCGACTGTTTTCGTCCACAAGCAGGTGTCGGAACCAGGCGCAGCGTCGAGACCGTGCGCGATGACGTGCAGCGCGGTGGCGAGCGCGTCCTGCGTGCGTGCGGGAGCGTTCTGCAGGAGGAGAGGAGGACGGGAGAGGCGCGTGGCGATCCGAGCGGAAGGAAGCGAAGGCGACGGACGGTCCGACGAAGGGGGACCGAGCTTGGCAGATAGCAAGAAGTTCCAGAACCGATTCTCGTCCAGCTGGAACGCGAAAGACGCAGATTCGATCCTCGACAACGACTACCTGTACGAACTCGGAAGGCAAAGCACCAACACAAACACCAACGTGGGGGCCCGAGCTGGAATGATAGATCCCAAATTTGTCGGAAACTTCTTGGGAGCCGACGGAGACATTGCGTCGGGAGAGCTCCGATGGAACGAAACACGTACGTTGGAACACTTGCATGGAGATTACTACATCTGCCCAGCCTTTGAAGAAAGGATCGCTCTTCATCTCACCAAAAACTACCTCGCCGAGCAACTGGCGTGTAGGGTGCCACTGATCCTGGCCGTGTGGGGAGGAAAAGGGCAAGGCAAATCCTTTCAGCTCGAACTGATCTGCAAGAAACTTGGAGTCGTTCCAATCATTATGTCAGCGGGGGAGCTCGAAAACGAATGGGCTGGTACGCCAGGAAAACTGATCAGGGAACGGTACCGCAAGGCGGCCGAAGTGGTGAAGAACCAAGGAAAAATGAGCTGCCTCATCATCAATGACTTTGATGCAGGAATGATACGATTCAAAAACACTCAAGTCACTGTAAACAACCAAATGGTTCTGGGCACGTTGATGAACATATGCGACCATCCAAATCAAGTGAGCATCACGTCAAGATGGATTGAAGGGGACTACTGCAAGAGGATTCCAATCATCTTGACGGGGAATGACTTCAACCGAGTGTACGCACCGCTGGTGAGAGATGGAAGAATGGATAAGTTCTACTGGAAACCTTCAAGAGAAGATCTCCTCAGCATTATTTGGCAGATCTTTCGGGACGACGGGTACTCTATGGCGGATATGTCAGTGCTGTTGGATACCTTTCCGAATCAGTCTCTCGACTTCTACGGAGCATTGCGGAGTCACGTCTATGACTCGCAGATATTGGAATGGGTCAAAACTGAGCTCATCTTGGATGAGGATGCAGATGTCCACATAGAATTCGGGCGCAGGCTCATGAATAAGGATACTCCACTGCCGCAGTTCAGCATGCCCGAGGCAAGCATCGACGAGCTGCTGGGAATAGGAAGGCAGTTGGTAGCAGAACAAGAGCACGTGATGTCAAACAAGCTATCTGAGGAGTACATGAAGAAGACGGAATGCGACGGTTCGTTGGTTGGTTTCGCTACTTGATCGTATAGTGTGTGTGCATCCCATTTATTCCACCGTGAATTTGAATAAAGACCCTACGCTTCTTGCCCGGAAAGTTTTGCGAGGATTCTTCGTTTTACCTCGAGCCCTTTGTCCGAGTTGATTTTCTTCTCGGGTGTGTTGAGCAAGTAACGATCTAGGCCTCCGGCTTTGTCGATCCACTTGAGAGCGGCCGTCGTCACTCGGAAGCGTATCATTTCGTCCAAAGCTTCGCTGTAGAGCCTTTTGTTTTGCACGTTCGGTTTCCAGCTTCTTCTCGATCTTTGCGTTTGCAGGTTCCGTCTCTCGTGTCAGCCTTCGCTTCGCACCGTTCGAGGGTTCCTTCCGCATGCTACGCTTCCGAGACGCACTTGTTTCCGCCGTCTTCGCTGATTTTGTTTCCGAATCCGATGTGTTTTCCAGCGTACAGCCCTCTCCTCGCTCGCTTCATGATGGTTTTGCAGAAGCGGCTGGCGGATCCCATCGCTTCGTGGCTCGTTCGTCACCACACCGCATCGACTGGATCGACGAAGCTCATCGATCACACTCGTCCTTTTTTATCGAGATCTTCCCCTTTCATCGCGATCATCTCGAACGAATATCGCTCGGACCTGCCTCTCCGCATCGGTCGGAGGTCTCCTTCTACACGCCGGTTTCAAGCCTGGATTCGAAACCGAGAGGCACCGGGTGGACCGTCCGGTTCCTGCGAATATTCGCAAAGGTGTGGGAGGGACCGTGCTGTGGCGTCGCGCCTTCCATTCGTGCGTGTGCGGCGGACGTGCAGCAGCAAAGGCGGCTCATCTTGGCGCTTCCGGAGCGATGGATTGGGGTGCGTGACGACGCATCGGATCGGAAGAAGGTCCACGTGGGTCCCGAACGATGGAAGATGAAGCGGAACGCAAGAAGTGGCGGTGGAAAGACGAATGGGAACTGCAGATGGAAACGATACGACGATGCTTGCACGTGGATGGGAGGACGTGGCACGATGCTGACTGACTGAGGTTGTGAACAATGCCACGCAATTGTGAAGACGACGACGACTTCGAAGTCGCGCCGGTCGTCCCGTCGAAAAAAACTGTCGAAGACAAGTTCGCAGACGAGGACGAAGAAGAGGACGTCAAGGCGTTCGATGTGCCAAAGCCACAGCCGAAGAAGAAGGAAACGAACCGATTTTCGCACAAAGATGGATCCAAAAAGGTAGACGAAACACTCGCGGATCCGATTGCCGAAAAGCTACGCCAGCAACGCATCCAAGAAGAAGGGGACCTCGCGGCTGCAAAGGCAATGTTTGGCGACCTAGCCGAGAAGGACCTGTCGGGCATGATTCCGAAATCTCAGGCCGATTTCGAAGAATTCGGCAGACTTATAGCGACAAAGTACTTGGTGGACAAGTCCAAGTCCACGCACTACAAGAATTGCCTCAAAGCACTCCTGCGGACGGCCATAGGGGAACTGTCGTCTACAGAGATCAAAGAGATCGAGACATCAATCATTGCTCAAAGGAACGAGAGGCTAAAAGAAGAAAAGGCCGCAATGGGGAAGGCAAAAAAGAATCAGAAAAAGAAACAGCTGAATGTCAGTGCTTCAGCCGGCCTTGATGATGCACACATGTTTGATGATGACATTGATGATGGATATGACTTCATGTGATGATGAACTCTATGCATACGGACAGACAACTTACACAAAGATTTTGTTCTACAACTCGGGGATCAGTTTCAAGTGGAGGAGCGCGATTGTGGCTCTACTCTACAGTTCATCGCCTCATGTTTTGCTGCTCAGGCATCCCTGCAGCAGCTTGCAGGAAACCATTCCTGATCTGCGATGAAACATCTGACACTGCCCCAGGGGTGTTGGGTACGAAGATTGTGCTGGTTCTGGAGTTTGAACCAACGTCTTTCATCATGTCAAAGTACTGTGTCATCATCATAATTTCCAAAACGTCGCGTGGAGACACGTCTGTTATCTCGCGTGTGAATGCTTGCACAGAGTCTCGCAAGCCATTGACGATGGCCTGTCTCTGTCTGGAAATACCCACTCCTGCCAGGTACTTGCTCTCTGCGTCCGCCTCTGCTCCCTTCACCACCAGGATCTTCTCGGCCTCGGCTTTGTCGGCAGCCGCCACTCTTTGACGTTGTGCCGCATTGATTTCGTTCATGGAGCTTTTCACTCGACTGTCGGGTTCGATGTCCGTCACCAAGGTCTGCAGGATATGATACCCATACGACGGCATGGTTTGTGCCAGGTCTGTCTTGACTGCTTTGGCGATTTCATCTTTCTGATCGAACACGTCGTCCAGGTTGATCTTCGGCACCGTGCTTCTCACCACGTCGAAGACGTAAGCTCGGATCTGTTCGAGTGGGTTCGTCAACCTGTAGAATGCGTCGTACACTTGGTCGTTCTCCACCTCGTACTGCACGGAGACGACCACGACGACGAACACGTTGTCCTTGGTCTTCGTCTCGATGGTCACGTCGAGCTGCCTCACACGCAAACTCACGGCTCCCGCCACGAATTCTCCGATGCAGCACGCCAGGAAGTTCAGTCCCGGACTGATGACCCGAGAGAACTTCCCGAACCGTTCCACGACTCCGGCCGTGCTCTGCGGCACACACGCGCAGCAGATGAGGTTCAGCACACCCCCGCTCATCTTCTTTGCCTCTTGCCTGTCTTGGATCGCAGCAGTGTTTCGGCTGTAAATGGTAGCGAACGGCGCTTTGGCAACTGTCGGAAGTGTCGCGACGTGTGCCTTTGCTGCACTTCGTGTGTGGATGGCAGCCGAGATCCACCCCACGTGGATGGATCCCGGACGAACCGGGTTCGCCCCCGATCAAATGCCATGCAGAACCGGGTTGAAAAGGAAGCTTGAAAGGGGGACGAACCCCGGTCGCGGGTGCCTCTGCGCGTCTCGGTGGTCGAGGTCGGATCGATCCGAGGGCGTGCCACGTGGGCCAGGGTTCGGTGGGAGGAGACGTGGAGGAAAGCACCGACAGGTGTCAAGCTGGGAGGAGATCCTGGTACGTCCAACCGCACTAGATAGGGACAGGGAGTCACGTGCATCCTGGGGTTTAGATCATGGACGTTGCAGCTCATCCAGGCGTAGGAGAAACGCAGGAGAAGGCGAGCGAGGATGGGAAAGGTGCAGGTTGGCAATGGGTGAATGCGGTGCAAAAACGGAAAGAGGAAGGAGAAATTCAAGGGGTCACACGGATGGGAAACCATGGACAGGCAACGACAGGATAGGGCAGTCGAGGTTGGATGTGGTGCGTCCTAGAGAAACAGTGAATTATTCCCATTCGATGGTGGAAGGAGGCTTGGATGTGATGTCATACACAACCCGATTGACTCCCGGCACTGTGTTCGTGATCCTGTTCGAAACTTGCTGAAGGAATGCAGGTTCAAACGGATACCAGTCTGCCGTCATACCATCCGATGAAATGATGGCTCGAAGCCCAACCACGTGGCTGTGGGTCCGTTGGTCCCCCTGAACGCCTACGCTCTTAATGGGAAGGAAGACTGCAAACGCCTGCCAGATTGTGTCGTATAATCCAGCCTCACGGATGCTGTTGATGAACACCTCGTCGACCAACCGAAGGGTCTCCAAAGCATTGTCTGCTGTAACATCACCCAGAACACGAACGGCAAGACCTGGGCCTGGAAAGGGATGCCGGCTCAAAAAAGTGTGCGGAACTCCCATCAAAGCTCCTAGTTTTCGAACTTCATCCTTGAAAAGCCATCTCAGAGGCTCTACCAATTCAAAACCCAAATCTTTCGGCAGTCCACCTACGTTGTGGTGTGACTTGATTGTGTGACTATGCTTCATATCGCTACCTGGAGGTGGGCAGGATTCTATGACATCCGGGTACAGGGTACCTTGTACAAGGAAAGCTGGGTGTATACCCAGCTCTTTCTCGATCTCAATCGCTGCATCTCTGAAAACGCCAATGAACTCCGCACCAATGATTTTCCGTTTTCTCTCTGGCTCTGTCACGCCCTTCAGCTTCGAAAGCGTCCTTTCAGAAGCATCCACTACTCTCACTGGAAGATGCAGATAATCTTTGAACGTTTTCATCACTCGTTCTTGTTCTTTGTATCTGAGTAGACCATTGTCTACAAACACGCAATGCAGACGATCTCCAATGGCTAGGTGCACCAAAGTAGCTGCTACACAGGAATCTACACCGCCAGAGAGGGCACAAATCGCGTGATTTTTAGGACCAATCTGTTCACGAATAAGCTGGAGCTGTTCATCCAGCACATTTTGCATTTTCCAATTCCCTCGTCCTTCGCAGATGTTGAACAGGAAATGCTTCAAGGTGTCCAGTCCTTTTTCGCTGTGCGTAACTTCTGGATGGTACTGTAGGCCGAACATCTTTTTCTCAGGATTCTCGATGGCAACGATTGCGCCTTGCTCGCTCTTTGCGATTGCTCGAAAGCCTTCAGGTAGTTTGATGGCTTCATCCCCATGGCTCATCCAAACACGTTGAACGTCCTCTTCTGACTTCCCAAACAAAGCCGAATTTTTCTCGGTAAAGATTGGCATTCTTCCGTATTCCCTGGAGACAGCAGGTTTCACCTCTCCACCCAACTTGTGCACCAGTAGTTGCATCCCGTAGCAGATACCCAACACCGTCACACCTTTCTCCTCACAGTATGTGAAAAACTCGTCCGACACGGTCGGGCTCCCTTCCATGTGCACGGAATTCGGTCCACCCGACAAAACAATCACTTTCGGATCGACGGCTCTGATTCTCTCCTGCGTTGTTTCGTAGATTCGGTCAGTCACAAATTTCCCGCCAGTTCGAACGGAACACGCCCTTTTCCGGAAGCGAGAGTCTCTCGGCCCAAGACACCCGTGTTTCCAAGCTGCCTTGCTGCAGCAGACATACATGGAATCACCATCGATCCATGTTTCTTCGTCTATCGCGTACCATTGAGACGTCGGAAGGCAACAGCTGCGAGTAGAATCCAACTTCTCGCACACGTCGGCAGATGAGCTGGGTGTACTGCGATCCGAAATCCAGGACGAGCACGAGATCTCCACGTTCGCTCTCCGGCGGTTCGATTCTTGCCATTTTGGCTTCGCTCATCGCGTGCGACTTCGCTGCTGCGATCCTCTTTCGCCGCCTCGAGTGCTGTCCACGAACAGGCGGCGGTGCGGCCGACTGCACTCGTCCCAGCATCTGGGGCGGTTGTGGCCCGTATGGACGTCATTCTTGTTTCGTGGACGGTTGTGGTGTCGATAACCGTCCAGGGGGCGACCTCCAGAAGCTGAGCTGAGCTCGAAGCAGCCACACTGCAAGTGTCCCGTTTCAACCACGAAACACGGTGGTGGTGCCAGGCGGTCGCCTTGGAGACAAAATTGCGTGGACAGACTGGAGCAATGGGATCGATCAAGGTGGTGCTGCAGGAGTATGATGCACTGGATCAAACCGCTATGTGTACGTGGCGGATGGATGCGAATGCTGGAGGCGATGTGTGGTATGCAGGCGACCCAGCCTGCTGGTCTGCAACGCACCGCTCTCGTGCAAATCAACGAGCTCTGGGGAGATGGACGTGATCCTCCAGGGTTGTCGGTGACAAAGCCGCAGGTGTTTCATCACCAAGAAACCTTGGAGGTTACAGATGTCCCAGGTGCCAATACACCAGGGGTGGAAAAGCTTTTTGCACTGGGCCTGCAAATTGACTCCCATTCGCCTTGTTTAGAATATTATGGCGAGGGAATCGCGAAGTAGATCATATTCACGAATGTGATCACCAGTAGATGGCCTGGTGCTGTGGCGATCGAGGGACTGAGCCAAGTTGCCGTTTTTGGCTGCAGTTGGTGGAATGCTCCATCGGTTCGATGTATGATCGAGCGGATGCTGGCTTTATCTGATTACAGCTCATCCTTGTGGAACGAGCGAAGGATGTCAAGTCTCTGCTTCATTTCGGCAAGTTTTTCCTTCAGGGCAGATCCTTTTTCGATGATTGAGCTCAATCTCTTCGTCTCATTGATCACGTGATCGTTTCCTTTCTTCATGACCTTTTCCATTACTTTGAGGTAGTACTCTCCCAGATTCTTTTTCTCCTCATCCAGATCTTCGACTATGGCCTTGGCCTGTTTCAAAATATCCTCCCTGTTAGACACGTCTGCCTTGAATTTTTTCACGATGTCTTCGAGTTCTTCTACCACTGCTGGGAACCCAACCTTGGATCCCAAAAATTCCTCGATTTTATCTGCATTCAGCTCTCCATCATACTTTTCGGGCTTTTTTTCGCCCTTTTGGAAGAACATCAGGGTTGGATACGAATTCACCTCGAACTTTTCAGTGACATCGAAAGCATCCCCTGCATCAACCCTCGCCAAGATAACGCCGCTGTGCTTCCCGAACTTTTCCGCGACCGTTTCCAGTTCGGTTGAGAAGTCCGTGCTGCTGTCCTCGTCGCTTTCTGTGCTATCCTCTTCCTCGTCCTCCTCGTCGTCGGTCGATTTGTTGTCGCCATCGACGAAAGACACGAGCACGTTGTGGCTGCCATCTACGATCTTGTCGAAGGTGATTTCGTCGAGATCCACCACTCCGACGATCTTCTTCGGACCACTCCCTGCGCCACCGTAGTCGTCGTAGTAATCATCGTACGCTTTTCCGGCCTGGAACAGAGCGACCAGAAGCACCAGCAGCACGGTCGCGATGGTTGTCGCATTCATCTTCATGGTTCCTTCGATACGCCTGGACCACACCAGTCAGCTTGGATTCCGTCTGGATCCTTCCATTCCTTCGATCCTTCCCTTCGTGTCCACCGAGTCCACGTCCGTCCTTGTGTCCACTGCCATACGTCGACCTTCCTCCCACCTCCGTCGCAATCCGCACGTGTGCGCACCTGCTCCTTCGAGGATGGCGGCGGGACGCGTCACACTCCCCACGTCCGTTCGTGTGGAGTTGCAGTTCGTGGCCACTGTGTCCGACCCCAAGGTGTCCGACTCCATGGGACACGACCCCAGTCTGTCCGACCTCAGCATCACCTGGATGGACGGGTCTTCCAAGCGTGGACAGGGAGTGCGCCCAAGGTGGCGGAGCATGCACGAGGATGGAATGTAGGATGCGCGTGGGCGATGGAAGAGCTGCTCCGACGAGCATGGTTTGCGGTTGACGTGGAGGAGAATTGCAGGGTTGGGCGTTGGAAGATCGGAAGTGGACCTGCCCACTGGTCATGAAGGGAAAGCATGTGGCGGTGGCTACCGGGATGGTAAAAGGCGGTGGTGAAAGACAGCCGTGGATTCGAAGGTGGGATGTCGGCATCGACACGGACGGCATCGACCGGTTGCGTGCAGCATCGGATTCATCGCTTCCCTGATCTCCTTTGCAACGTCCATGTTCACTCCTCTTCCCGTTTGCTTCGAATAGTTTGGATTCGGGATCCACCCCCGCCACCCCTCCAGGTTTCTTCCTTCTGCTCTCTCCACCACGTTCTTCATGGACTTTCTTTTGGAAGCTCCGCTCTCGCGCCCACGTGCATGGCGTGCACGTGCCATCTTCTCTCGTTCCCACCTCGCTTCCTTCCTTCCTTCCTTCCTTCTCAGAGAAGAAACTCCCTTCTCGAGGAGGGAGGGACCCAGAACCGTAGTGACACGGTTTGAACGGCTGCAAAAGGATTGTTTTTTTTTTTTTTCTCGTCGGAGGTTTTCTTCGTTGGAACGAGTTGTGACTTGGACGTGCGCCTGTGGAAAGCGAAGCACGCACACTTGCATGGAGGAAAAGAAGTAGCGGAAGGTGCAAGAGGTGGTCGAAGGAACTGCAGAAAGCGCGGTGGGAGGTGCGAGCCATGCCGTACCTGAGTTACGGCTGGCCGAAGCGATTTGCAGCGGGTGGAGGACGGAGAGCAAATGCAGTGCCAGAAGCACACGTGCTGCACCTCGGATTCCACGATGGGCTGCTCCTGCGAGTATCCACGGACGAAATCGAATCGTGGAAGGAAGAAGAGACGCTGGTGAGGGTCGGAGAACACCCGAGAGACGAAGAACTGATCGAAGAACAAGGCGAATATCGATGTGTGGCCTGGTGCCCCCTTCACAAGCTGCTCGCTGTGACCACCACCAAAAACGTGGTGCGCACGTTCCGCATGTCCACTTCGGAACATCTTCTGCAACCCACGTACAAAAAAGAAGCGAACATCATCGATGTCAGGGAAGGAGCGGTAATCGAGTTGCCAGGATTGGGAGATGAAGTGTCCATCACCGCTCTGCATGGAACTGGGAAGTACCTTGTAGTCGGAACGGATACCTGCGATCTGCTCGTGTACACGGTACAAGGGAGGTTTCTCACCCGACACACTGCGTTACAGGACAAGGTTTTTGCTGAAGAAGCCACATCTATCTTGCGCAAACAAAGCAACCAAACGGAAGGGGATCCTGAAGCCGAGGGTTACAATTATGCTGTCGAACAACTTGCCTACTGCGAGCCTAAAAACTGCATGGCAGTAGTACTTGCTGATGGGAGATGTGCAATGATCAAGGGATTTGACGTATCTGGAAATCTGGAGGATGAGTTTGAATTTGGATGTTGGATAGCAGAAGAGGTCAGCTGTGTGAGTTTGAGCCCCTCAAATCATCTACTAGCCATTGGGATGCAATGTGGAGATGTACTGCTGCATGATGTCGGGACTATTCTATCGTCCACCGTAGGATCTGTCCCAGCTCCCCTTCGAACCTTCGATTTGGGTGATTGGGGCATAACAAACAAGGATACTGGGGAGGTTTCATCACTGGCCTGGTCACCCGAGAGTGCCGCAATAGCGATAGGATACAAGGGCAGGGGTTTATCTGTATGGTCTACAATCGGATGTAGGTTATTTAGTACGCTTCGTAGATCTGGAGAAATGCCCATCACTGGTGAGATGAGCAAGCATCTTCTTGCAAGTGGGGACCCTCTCGTAATGCCTGCTTCTTCAAGTTATGAGCGCTTTGCAAATGGCGTGAGTCAGCTTGCCTGGGCAGATAACGGATTTTCCTTGGTAGTTACTGAACCCTTTGCACCTTGCACGCTTCAGCAGCTCTGCCTTGTCAAGGCCGTGCATTCGAATCGCATGCAATCAACCCCCAGTGCATCGCTGGTGTTGATGGGCTCAGATCGATTGTTGCTTGTCCAAGGCGAAGATGAAGTCAGTGTAGAAAGCGGTGTGGATCACTTGGTAGTTCCTAGTCAGTACTTGTCCCCCCATTGGCCGCTGCAGTGTGCTGCTGTCAGTGATAGTGGTCAAGATTTTGCAGTTGCTGGCGCAAGAGGCATGGCCCTTTATAGCAAGAGGCTTCACAAGTGGAGGCTTTTTGGAGATGCTTTGCAGGAGAAAACCTTTTCCTGCAAGCACTTGCTATGGATGGGCAAAATGGTTCTTGCATCATCTCACGGAGCAATTGATTCTCCAATCAAAGATACAAGAGATCGGCTGGCTGCTTCCAACTCTAACCAGACTTCTGAAAGCAATCATTTTATCCAGATATTCCCTAGGTACCACTTGGACCTTGAATCGCGCCTCGCATTATACAAAGTCTCGCAAGAGCCTCTGAGTCTAGACTCGGATGGAAGGTACATTCTGGTGTTGCTACCACCTATGAGCCTTCGGCTGATTGAATGGAGCCTAGAAGGTGATCTGACACCTACATCAAAGCCAAGGGTAAGACTCTGGGCCGTAAGGGAGCTATCAATAGTCAACATGAGGAGTTCGCCTGTTTGCGCTGCGCTTCTCCCGCCCTGCTATGGATCAATGGGCAGTTTCTCTGGCTTGCAGGGGGGTACTGCCTCGCCACCTATGATGTGTGCCGTTCTTCGTCAGCCTGGGGGAGAGCTTAGTCTACTAGATCTGGAACGGGGGAACGAGAGAACGTTTTCATCTGGAGTGGAGTGTTTTTGGTTGGGGCTTTCAAATGTGCAAGCAGGCATCGGTCTTTCTGTTGGGAAAGATTCTGAGGAAATATCCAAGGAAGGGCCTATCTGGGCTTATAGCGAGAGAGGAATGCAGCTTTGGTACCCTTCTGCAATCATTTCTGGAGTTTCTCCTGTCTCTCCAAGAACAGACTGTGGAGCACCTTATCGGGAAGAGGATCCGGAGCTGGAATTCGACAGAGAGTTATACCCAATAGGCCTTGTGAGTAGTATGGGCTGCATTGTGAGGCTTATGCAGAAACACTCTGCTTCAATAGCTGCAGAAGTTCCCTGCTGGGACATTGAGCCCAAGGTGCAGCCAACTCTTCCTTGCATGCTGCGCCATCTTTTGCTAAAGAAGAACTTGCCTGCAGCAGCTGCTCTTGCACATTCACATAAGCACGACCCTCACTTTGCCTATTCTTTTGAGTGGCTGCTTTTCACTGCTTTGGAAAGTGAAAGTAGTTCTACCATCCAGCCCCAAACTCAGAGAGATGCAGAATCAACGGCTTCCAAAGTGAACGGCAACCCATACAATCAGTTGTCCATGATGGAGGGTGCAATAACAATCCTCCGCCCTTTCTCCATTTTCCTGGACGTGATCGTGAGCCTAGCTAGAAAGATAGATTCGGTGGATTGGCCACCGCTCTTTACAGCAGCAGGGCATCCAAGCATGCTCTTCCAGGAGGCTTTTTCTTCAGGCATGCTTGAGACAGCAGCTTGCTTTTTAGTTATCATAGAGCATTTTGACGGCATAGGTCCGGCTCAAGCGCGTGCTCTGCGGGTGCTTGAAGACGCTCTCAGTAGGAAAAGCTATGACTTGGTGGGAGAAATTTTACGTTTTATTCGAGGCCGTGGAAAGAAGGAAGAGGAAACGCTCGCAAGGGATCAGAGTAACTCTTTGCTCCGTTTTTTTGTGAGGGACATGGGTGAAGACAGCGTTTCTGCCTCGGATGCTGTGATCATGGCCAAAAAGCTGATGCACGAGCACGCCTCTGGCCTCTTGAAGTCAGTGTCATTACATGAGCTGGCAGAACTAGCACGTTTGGCATCTTTAGATCTTCAGGAGTTCCTTGCTGGTGAAGGATTGCGCTCGGCCCGTCTCGACAATTTCGTCGGAACTTTAGAACTGGCTTATACATCGTTGCCTCCAGAACTGGAGCAGGGTCAGCAGGATGCTGAATATTTGCTTCCTTTCTTTTTCGAAGCTGGCTTGTCTGATTGGGCCGTGGTTCTGGGAACTGTGTGTCAGAATGTGGAGGTGCTAGAGGCATTGTTGCAACCTGACCCCACATTGTGGTCTGCGTACAAATCAGTCATCGCGAACAGCAACTTTTCATCTTCTCTGTCTGGGTTGCTGGAATCGCTTGAGGCACGCCTCGATCTTGTTCCTTCTCCTGTGTCATGATGTGGCTTTTTGCTTGTCTCTTCTTTTGTTGAACCATTCTTGCCTTTTGCTGCACTTGGGTGGCTGACTCATCCACATTGAAGAAGTCTAGTTCAAGCCCACCGCTTCCTGACCATGCAATAGAAGGCTACTGCTTGTCTCAGCCTCTTTTTGCTCCATTTGCCGGGCATTGCTTGAATAGAAGGTGAGGTTGCAACGTTATCAAACATAACTCGCAACATGCGCACCTACATCACCCGAGTGGTACGTAGGTTGCAAATGAATATGTTTTGGACATCAATGGCACCATGCTTCGTGAACCTCCATGTTTCCGAGACGAAATGAATTCAAAACAACGCACCTCATACTTGTTTTCACTCTCTCTCATAGTTTCATTTCTACCGTGCTTTTTCAAGCCTATGGTGTCGAGATATATCACGACTCATTGCGAGCATGGTCACCATAGTAAATGCACGAAATGTGGCGCAAAGTACAACCCCAACCACGGGGGCAAATTTCCGCTGTTCATACTTGTCTCAAGCGTTTGGAAACGCCTCCTTGGTGAAGGAGCGAAGGTGTTGGCCTTCCGATACCTCTGGGTAAAGGTGCGGAAGTTTTGAACCGTCTCACCACGCAATTCTTGGGCCTTCACTTTACAATGGACACCATACTTGTACCATGCACGTTTAGTCCATGTTCAATACAATAAATCGTTCACGTTGGACCTACATAATTTTGGGATGCACACGAAATTTCATGCTTTTCAAGGGCACGACAGCACTCGTCACTCAGGATTTTTCATCTTGACGTGGTTCAAAATCGCCTATGAATTCTAAGCGACACAAGCACATCCATTGAAGTCTTGGCACATTGGCGGGATACACTAGGGTCTCTAGATCCTTGCACGTGCATTGAATTCTTTCATCCGCGTGTCACGACCATCGTCTTTGAATACCCTCGATGGATTGCACTTCATCGCGATGTATCTTCTCCATGGCGAGAAGGATTGCGCTATCTCACACATCTTTTGGTCGGTGGGATGGCCTTTGAGGTGGCATCCTTCGACCCACCTGTCGCACCGTTTCTCCTCCTTTCCACTCGGTTCGTGGTCCGGTCTATCGGATCGTTCTTCGGTTTCACCTGCGTTTCTTTCCTTCTATCGAGTCGGACATCCTTCACTGGATCTTGGAGGAGGCGAAAAGGGGGGCATACAGGGCGCACCGAAGGGGGGTATTGGAGGACGAGGCTGCGAACGTGCACATTCACGACGCGGACCGACGTCATGGCGGACGACAGCACGAGTTTCTCCATCAACTGGTCGTACTTGGCCTTGCTCTTCCGCAGCATCGATCCATACCTCTTTGCATCCACGGGAATCGCCATCGCAGTGGGCGTGTCCGTGCTTGGTGCGGCCTGGTGAGACGAAACCACCGACGGACGAAGGAATGCAAGCGTGGACAAGAACACACGAAGGCGGACGGATGCTGACGAAAACGACGCGGTCGATGCAGGGGAATCTTCCTCACGGGAAGCAGCCTCGTGGGAGCTGCGGTGAAGACCCCGAGGATCACCTCAAAGAACCTCATCAGCGTGATCTTCTGCGAAGCCGTGGCCATCTACGGCGTGATCGTGGCCATCATCTTACAGACCAAGATGGTGAACGTGGCACCGCTGCCAGATGGGACGTGGTCAAACAAAGCCATGAGCTCCAGCTACGCAATATTCGCGTCGGGAATCACCGTGGGATTCGCGAACCTAGCATGCGGACTGTGCGTCGGCATCACTGGAAGCGCTTGTGCGCTGTCCGACGCTCAAAATCCAGCACTGTTCGTAAAGATTTTGATCATCGAAATTTTTGGGAGCGCACTGGGACTCTTCGGTGTGATCGTGGGCATCATCATCTCCGGAAACGTCGATTTTGGGAAAGTGTGAGCGTGAGAGACCTGGAAGGCGAACAAGCGAAAGGAGCAAGGGTAGGGCAGCGTGGGAACAGGGCAGAATCTCGCTAGCAAGAAAAGGCGCATCAGATGAAGTCCATTACCGACACAGTATTATTTGAGAAGCAGGCTGCAACTTTGCTTCCGTCCTTGTTCCAGCAGACTTCAAATATTCCTCCGTTCCCCCTGTAGGTGCGGATCAGCTTGCCATCAGAAACGGACCAAATGTGAAGGTTGCGGTCAAAGGAACCGCTGGCCAGATACTTCCCATCCGGTGAGAAAGCAACGGAGTAGACCGGATCCGTGTGCTTGGTCAGGCTACGCAGGCATTCCCCTCTTTCAACATCCCACAGCTTAATTGTGGCATCAAAAGAAGCGCTGGCCAAGACGAGGTCTTGGTTGGGATTGTCTGATCCTGGGCCTGTCGGGGACCACTTGATGGTGTAGATCTCCTTTTCATGATCTGCAAGGGTCCAAACGCACTTGTAACTATCCATGTTCCAAATCTTAGTCGTGCAATCATCCGAACAGGACGCAAGCAGGTTGCCTGAAGGATCCCATTTGATAGCATTCACCTCGTCCTTGTGTCCCTTGAAGCTCCTAAGTGGTTCTGCATTACCAAGCTCGCACACCTGTATTGTCTTATCTGTGGAACAGGAGGCAAACGAAGTATTGCTTCGCCAGTCAACATCCAGGGTCGGAGCTGAATGCAATTCGTACTGCTGCTTGGCCTCCCCAGTTGCCACATCCCAGATGACCACGGTCCTGTCGACACTTCCACTCAGCAGATATGTCCCCAGCTTGTTCCATTTCAACGAAAAGATGGGCCCCTTGTGCTTGCTTAAAGTGCATGTTTGTGTCCCATCCACAGTCCAGATCCGTGCTTGTCCGTCGTAAGAACCAGTCGCCAAGTGTGTGCCCTCGCTGTTCCAGTCCAGAGTAGTCACATCCTTACTTTTTTCCAAACTTTTGTTCACGTGTTTAAGCACTACGGGTTTTGCAAGCCCTTTAATGGTAGACTTTCCAGATTTCCCCTCAGAAATTTGCCAAATACGGGCAGTCGAGTCGCCAGAACCAGAAGCCAGCAGGTTTCTCTTTGGGTTCCAGGCACAAACAAACACTTCGGAAGAATGCCCTTCCAACGTCGTCACCTCGTTGTCCGCCACAACTACTGGCTTGTCACCAGCAGGCTCGGGCTTTCCACGCTTCTTTTCAACCGGTTGTTGTTTTTCCGCCTTTTCTTTTTCCTTTTTTCTGCTTTTTACAAGCTCTTTCAATTCCTGAACATCCTTCGTAAGAAGCTCTTTTGGTGACAACAGACCGAAATCTCCATCCATTTCCGTGCAAGACTACATCCATAGATACAACAGCTTTGTCAGTCACCCATTCATGCCTCCCTCCCTTACAGAATGCCTGCACATCCTTTGGATGCTCGCGCCATACCTCGTTCACATTTGCCTCCAGTTCGAGGTACTGCAGCCCTTTCTGGATAAACGAAATAAGTGCTCCTGGCGGGACATCTTCCTCTTCAATCTTCGACTCGTTGATATAGCTTTCATACCCGAACGTGAAGGCCGAGTGGTTGAAACCTGCACAGTGCCAGCAGCACGCAAGACAAGGCACATGCACCCAAGGGGCATTTCTGTGTCAGCTTTCGACTCTGGAATCCTGCAGTCTTGTCCGGCATGGAGACGGCGTTCCAACTGCGGTTTACGGCCCCGTGTTCCTGCGATCTACGCATGCTGCACGCAGGTCCTGCACGACGGACGCACCTGACTCTTGGAGGTAGCGAAAGATGAGAAAGTTCACTTCTTCCGACGTGACGGCCATGGTTTCCTGGGTTCGCCTGGAGGTTTCGAGGCCGAACCTGTCCCTCGCGTTTCCCAGGACGCAGGTACCACGCGCAGGAGGGTAGGTGCGTCTTCCACCTCCTTCCGGACGGCTCGAATCGACGCGCAAGCGCGCGCAGAGGCGCGTTTGCGCCACGTTCTGCGCGCACGATGGCACAGGAGCTCCTCTCGGAGTCCCTTTCCTCCACGGGGAACGTCCCTCCATCCTCGTTCGAAAGGAGAACGTTTCCTACGGAACGAGGCCGGTTTCGTGACCCGTCGAGGCCAGGGTTTCGACCGAGCCGCAGGTCCTCGCTCGGTTTCCCGCCCCTGTGGCAAGGGGACAGGCCGGACGGGATCCTCGACGGTACATGTCATCGAAAAGGCGATTCGTCGGAGACCGTCTCGATGCTTGGGGGCTCCGGGTGGAGGTGCGTGGAGAGGATCCTCTTCGCTATATCGTCACACCGTCTCCTCGGTCGGATCTTTGACCGTGGCCATCTTCCCTTGCGACCTCGTCGCGCAGAGGAGAGCGGCCTTTCCGTCCCAGCCATTCCACCGTCTCCTCTTCCCCGGCGAAACCGATCGAAAGGAACAGACCGAAAGGAGCTGCAGGCCAATAGTAGGGACGGGCTTCGGTTCAACCGGGTGGATGGTTCCCTTGAAACCGAACGGAAGTGCGCCACCGACGTCAGTGGAATCGGACGAAGGTGTGCGGCGGCGGCGCGTTGGAAATGGAGCGAACGTGTGCGGATCGGGAGGCGAGAAAAGCGCAGAGATGGCGCTGGAAGGCGGGAGGAGACGTGCAGGAGGGCTGACGGAGGCGAACGCGCGCGGATCGGACAGTGCACGTGAAGTCGAGCCGACAAGGGTAGCGACCGAGAACCATGCCGCCCAAGTTCGATCCCAACGCAATCACCGAGGTGTTGGTGCGCGCCACCGGAGGTGAAGTGGGTGCTGCCTCTTCACTGGCACCAAAGATCGGTCCTCTCGGTCTCTCGCCCAAGAAGATCGGAGAAGACATCGCCAAGGCCACCGCCAAGGACTGGAAGGGTTTGCGGGTGACCTGCAAGCTCATCGTGCAAAATCGACAGGCAAAGGTAGAGGTTGTGCCTTCGGCTGCGGCACTCGTGATCAAGGCCTTGAAGGAGCCTCCTCGCGACAGGAAGAAGGTAAGGCTAGCGTGCGAACGGAGAGCACCGTAGAAAAAGGCAAACATTGGAACCCCGACAGGGTTTCCTCGATGCACCCTTTCTACGGTGATGCAGACAAAAGGCGCATCGTAGCCAGCAGCATGCTGAAGATGCTAACCATACATCGTTGTTTTTCCAACCTGCAGGAGAAGAATGTACCGCACAATGGGAACATCACCATGGAAGACATATACGAGGTTGCACGTATCATGCGTGAGAGGTCCATGGCGAAGAACTTCAAGGGCACCGTGAAGGAGATGCTGGGTACCGCTGTTTCCGTCGGATGCACAGTTGACAAGAAGGATCCGAGAGAAATCCAAGCTGCCATTGACGACGGCGAAATCGATGTTCCGGAAGAGTAATCAAACCACTTCTACCATACTTCAGAGATTCCCCACATATCCATTTCCTTGCACGTTGCACCCCCTCGTGACCAGCGATAAAGGAAACCTTCCTTGACTTTCCAACAATCACATCTCGCTTATTCGGGCGTCAATTGTGCATCGAGGTGAAGGAGAAGGGATGATGTTAGCAGCCCTCGGACATCGGCATGGTTTTCAACCTACTGGCTAGACCTGCAGCAGCAAACCCACCCGAAGGAAGGGTTGCTCAACGGCTTACAGGCTTCGCTTCTCAGTGTGGTTAAGGCGATTGTTTCGTCATTGGGCATTGGTGTTCGCATCTCCCACGTGCTTCGGTTGGTTTCCGTCCTCCAGGCGCTGAACTGGAGGACAAGAGCTCCACGTCTCTTGGTTCAGATGCGCAGCTCTTTTCGGAAATATCTGCCTCGTTCCACCGTCTCCTCACGTGCACGGGCACGTATTTTCACGTCGGGTTCGCGGTGCATCGGCCGCGCGGTCGTCGAGCCTCGTTCATCCTAACGTCCTCTTCCACATTCCGTTTCTCCGAGGCTGAGCAACCACGCGGCCGATGCACCACGAAGCGCGTCCATGCGTCCTCCACGCTCTCCCACCACCGTCTCGGTCTGTCTGCTACGACGTCGACTCTCCACCCTCTCCACGACCGAAAGAGTTTTTTCTCCCTCGTGGGATGAGTTTATTCTCTCCGGTGGTTCGAAGTGGCGTGTGGGCTTTGGCATGGTCTTCGAAAGGACGAACGTGCTGCACCGATCGCGATCTGCCGACGCACGTCGCAGGACGTGTGGTGGGATCCTCGCGAAGACACGTGCGCGTGCGGACGTGGAGAGGTCGAAGGAGGAGGCGGAAGGACGGAGAACAAGCAGAGACGTGCGTGGAAGGCGAGCGAAGGTTGGTGGAGAAGAAAAGGCACGGAGATCCAAGGTGCACACGCCAGGGTTTGACACAGACGAGTGGAAACCATGGCAGACGTCGATCCCAAAGAAGCCGCTCTGCAGGAGTACAAGAGAAAGATCTCCATGCATCGAGACCTGGACGAAAAGGTGAAGAACCTGCGCTTGGAGACGCGAGAAACCAACAAAAAGTACGACAAGACCGAAGAAGACTTGAAAGCACTGCAGAGCGTGGGCCAGATCATCGGCGAAGTGTTACGTCAACTCGATGATGAGCGTTTCATCGTCAAAGCCAGCAGTGGACCGCGGTACGTGGTGGGATGCAGGAACAAAGTCGACAAATCGAAACTCATCTCAGGCACTCGGGTAGCCCTCGACATGACCACCCTGACCATCATGCGAGCCCTGCCTCGAGAGGTGGATCCTGTGGTGCACAACATGCTCATGGAAGACCCCGGAAGCGTGGATTACTCTGCGATTGGTGGCCTGAACGACCAAATCCGAGAACTCAGGGAGTCCATCGAGCTCCCACTTTTGAATCCGGAGCTTTTTCTACGAGTTGGGATCAAACCTCCCAAGGGCGTGTTGTTGTACGGCCCACCGGGAACGGGCAAGACGCTGCTGGCACGAGCCATTGCAAGCAATATCGACTCCAACTTCTTGAAGGTCGTGTCCAGTGCTATTGTAGACAAGTACATTGGAGAGAGCGCACGTTTGATTAGGGAAATGTTTGGTTATGCAAAGGAACACGAACCATGCATCATCTTCATGGATGAGATTGATGCCATTGGTGGGCGCCGTTTCAGCGAGGGAACCAGTGCCGATCGAGAAATCCAACGTACCTTGATGGAGCTGCTCAACCAACTTGATGGATTCGATGTGCTCGGCAAGGTGAAGATGGTGATGGCTACCAATCGGCCTGACGTCCTCGACCCTGCCTTGTTGCGTCCTGGAAGGTTGGACAGAAAGATCGAGATCCCCCTCCCAAACGAGGTGGCTCGTATGGATATTCTTAGGATTCACTCTGCAAAAGTCAGGAAGCACGGGGACATCGATTATGAATCGATTGTCAAACTTGCAGAGAACTTCAATGGGGCAGATATGAGAAATGTGTGCACGGAAGCAGGGATGTTCGCCATTCGAGATGAACGAGATTACGTGGTTCAGGAAGATTTCATGAAAGCTGTGAGGAAGCTGAATGATGCAAAGAAGCTAGAGTCTAGCAGCACCTACGATTCAAGCTTCGGGGATGGTGGGAAAAAGTAACAGAAAGACTGTATATATATGCTCTTTCATCGCGTGGATTCCGTGCAATCTTCACTGTCTTCTTCTTCCTCCAACATGGCATCAAAGGCGCTCATGGCTGCTTGAAACGTCGTAGATAGGTGCTTTGTCTGTTTCAGCGCGTATTCGACCCCATCTGCGCTGATTTTATGAATGTACCGTAAAGCTTCCGGATCTCGCATGACCATTTGAAGCACAGTGGCTCTCGTCTGCGTGCCTTTGTGCTTCATTTCTGCTGCGGCAGAGGCACGTTGGGAGGCATGTTCGAATGCGTCAGATGGATCGTACGGTGCATCCATGCGTTGCCATGTGCCGGCTCCTTTCTCGCAACTGCGATTGGTTGGTGGACGTTCTGGTTCGGCTTTGTCTTCCGCATCTCCACTTTCGCACATGATCCTTCGCATCTTTCCCCAATCGATGGGCTGCATGTCGTGGTTGCTTTCACTTTCGTCGGCGTTCATTGCAGTCCCAAGCACTCGCTTCCACTGCTTTGCACGGTCTTTTCGCCTCGTGCTGACCTTCACGTCGTGGATCCTTGACGAGCGGATCCGGGACTCTTCTCTTCGCGTCCAGCGGCGCACCGATCGATCCTTCCCACCAGGACACGTCCCTTTTTGCGACCACTTCTTCTCGTGCGCACGCGCAGCTGCGTCGTGCGGCGTGGCGATGGACGCGCGTGCGATTCGGTTCGGACGGTTCGTGTCTGCTCGATCCGTCCCGCCTTGGTTTCGGTTCGGAGATCGTCGAACCTTTCTTCGACGTGGACGTGGAACCAAAGAGGCGCAGCTGCACGAGGAACACACGTCGAAGGAACCGCGACGAGACGTGCGTGCTGGACGCCGTGCGACGCTGCAGGAGACGTGGAAGCAGCGCCACGGACCACGCCGCACGGAAGGTGGCCGTCCGGTTCGTCGCGGTTGGTGTGGGAGGCGTGTCCGTGACGGATCTGTCGTGCATGCGTCTCCTTCGTTCGCGCTCCTGGCTTGCACAGCGTTGCAGATGGATTCGTACGCACCAAACGAAGCAAACGGGATGCTGCGCGCAAGCTCGCCTGCGTGTTGGATCCACGTGCGAAGGAATCGACGTCCCACTTCGACGTTCAGTCGGCAACGGTAGAAGACGAAGACTTGGAAGCGTCTGCCTTGCTCGTGCGCTCGTTCGATCCTATTTCGACCATGGTCCTTCCAGTGGCGCTGGCCACGGACGACGCCATGTAGTATGCGCCAAACGCACCAAGCACGGCCAATCCCATGGCAGCGATCCCTCCCAACGCCATGGCACCCACGCCGACGGCTGCGTGTCCGAATCCTCCGCCTGCAAACTCCACGAGCGACGGATCCACTGGATTTCCGTCTTCGTCCCGCAGCACGTGTCCTTCTTTCGTCGCTTTCGGTGCTTCCTCGTGCCTTTCCTTGGTGGCGGCAGACTTGGTCCCACGCACGTGCGTCCACCTTCTCCTCCACCACAGGCCGCCTGGCGTCCACGGACGCATCCTACGCGTGTCCAGATCCGCCTGCAGCTCCTCCCACGACCTTCTAACGCGCACCTCGCCTTCCTCGATCGGCTTTCGAAGTGCGCCAATGGCGGAATGGAACGTCGATTCGATGCGAACGTCTCGGACGAAACCGTATCGAATGCGAGGCAAACCGTGTCGGGTGACCGTTCGACCCGACGGTGGGATGGACCCTCTCAAAACCTGCGACAGCTGAGGGGGATGGGAGGGCAAAGGGGTCGAGTTTGAGACGATCGGAGAGGACGTGGTGGGAAGGAGAAGCGTCCATGGACGAATGGCGATGGACAGAAGCGACGTGCGACGGATCGAAAGGCGCTGCTGTTGGGCGAAACGAGCAGACATGGAACGCATGGTTGGTCCACCACACAAAGGAGACTTGTTCGACATAACCGAGACCAACGACGCCTTCGAATCGCCGCTTGTGCCGCTGCCGGAAAAGCCTGGAGGAGGTCATGAAGACGAAGAAGAGTTCGTGTTTCCGTTCATCCCGTCGCCGAAACGAGTCGACGGACTTGCACTCGACAAGCTGGGGCTCCAAAGCTTGTACTTGGATGCAGAGACTCCCCAAAGAGACGCCTACGGACGTGCTGCCGAACACAAGTACCGACAAGAAGCAGACGCCAGGATCGAAGGTGTGCGTGCTAGGCTCCAGGCGACCAGGCAGACGAAACGAAACGCAAGAGACCAAACGCCTTTCAATAGGCAAGTGCAGAAAGACTCCGAAAAAACGCCGTGCGCCAGCAACAACTTGCAGCCATCGCCGATCGTTGGCTCGGATTGCGAGAAGCGGCCCTCCATCTCCAAGATTGCAACCCCTGCTGTGCTCAAGGAGAGGAATTTTGCAACACCAGTAACTGGGAGCATTCGGGCAAAGGATGAGAACATTCGAGTGTCAAACGATGAGTCTAGTCCCATGGCAAAAAAGGTTGCAGACATTTATTCCGCCGAACATCTCGAACGATTGATGCAACAGGAAGAGGAAGCCTTCAAATGCAAGAGTGGCGTGCAGAACTCCCCAGATGGTCCACCCAAAGCCAGCGCAGAGAAGCGACTGACAGCCGAAGAACGCCACCACAATCTTTGGAGCCGCGTCTGAGCCCTTGGCCCATCCCTGAAGCTGCGGTCGGGATGTCCATGTCCATGTGGGACATGACAACCACGTTGGGACCTCCCAGCGCTGGAAGGTAGCACCACGCGTGCAAAACCACCGCCAACAAGAAGTGCCCGCTTCGTTCCATGCGACAGAGTTTTCTCCTGACGATGCACAAGTTTCGAAAGAGGTGGAGTCCATCCCAAGCTGCAAACCAGGGTCGGAGTCGCACAACAGTGGCTTTGGTCGAGCCCAAGGATCCGACGGACCTTATCCAGTCGTGAGCAGCATGGCGCGCGCCGCGTTGGCGCTGGACGGCGGCACGGAGAGCGTTCGTGCAGCGGTGATAGAGCTGCGAAGTGGACGCGTGTTGGCGAGCCACAGCTGCACGTACGAGACGAAGTTTCCAAAGGCAGGCTGGGCCGAACAAGATCCCAAGGAATGGTGGCGAGCGGTGGGCGAAGCGTCGCGAACGGTGATGACGAAAGCCGACGCAACGGTATGTGCCGTGTGTGCAGACACGACGTGCTGCTCGGTGGTAGCGCTGGATGAGAACGACGAAGCTATCCGGCCGGCACTGCTGTGGATGGACGTGCGTGCGCACCTCCAGGCCGAGAAAGTACGCGCCACCGGCGACCACGGGCTTCGTGTGAATGGTCAAGGGTCAGTGTCTGCCGAATGGATGCTGCCGAAGGCGCTGTGGATCAAGGAGAACGAGCCAGATAATTACAACCGGGCCTTGCGCATTTGCGAATATCAGGACTACCTCATGCTTAGAATGACTGGCAAGTATGTGGGATCCATCAATACCATGTCTGTAAGGTGGCATTACAGAGCAGGCGAAGAAGGACCTCCATTGCAAATGCTCAAAGCTTTGGGAATGGAATCCTTGCTTGACAAATGGCCGAGGGAAGTGGTGCCCTTGGGCGGGATAATTGGTGGACTGACAGCTAGCGCAGCCACGCACATGGGAATCCCTGTGGGAACGAAGGTAGTGCAAGGTGGAGCAGACGCATTCATTGGCATGATTGGTATGGGAGTAGTAAATCCAGGAGAACTGGCGCTCCAAACAGGATCTTCTCATCTTCATTTGGGGGTATGCGCAACCCCATTACATGGCAAGGGCATTTGGGGAACCTACGCTAATGCTGTTTATCCAGGCAAGAGCATTATCGAAGGCGGCCAGACATCTACAGGCTCTGTTGTCAACTGGTTCAGGCAACTGCTTGGAGGACAAGTTTCCTACGATTCATTGAATGAAGAAGCTTGTCACATCGAACGAGGTTCGGAAGGACTGTTGGTTCTAGACCACTTTCAAGGAAATCGTACCCCATATACGGACCCTCAGTCAAGAGGTGCAATGGTGGGCCTTACCCTGAAGCATGGGAGGGGCCATATTTACCGGGCTATCATCGAAGGCATTTGCTTTGGTACAGAGCAGATTCTAGAAACAATGCGCGTGAATGGTTTCGACCCGAAAGAGATGGTCATAGCAGGGGGCTCTACCCAATCTGCCCTGTGGGTCCAAATCCACGCAGACACTTCAGGTATCCCCTTGAGGCTAACAGAAGTGTCAAATGCTGCATCTCTGGGCTGTGCCATCCTCGCTGCATATGCTTGCGGAGAGTACTGCAGCATTGAGGCTGCAGCAGAGGCCATCGTAAAAGTGAAGGAAGTTGTCTATCCTGATCCTGCAGGGCACCAAGAATACATGGGTTTTTATCGAGCTTACAAAGGACTGTATCCACAGCTACAACCTCTAAGGGCAGGGAGGATCAACCAGACAACCTTGAGTTGTCGGGTAGCGCCATCTCTGCTCTCTGCCAACCCAGCAGCCTTTGGAGCAGAAGTTAGCAGGGTGTGCTTTGCAGGGGCAGATTGGATACATGTCGATATTTGCGACATGGAATTTGCTGGGAACGCAACAATCGGCCCTTCTGTCTTGCAAGGGTTGAGGAGGGAGCATCCTGATGTATTTTTTGACTGCCATATAGCAGTCAAAGACCCTCATAGGTACCACAAACATCTTGTACGCGCAGGGGCCTCACAAGTGACATTCCATGTCGAGGCTGCCGATGATGCCGTTTCACTTGCACGGGAAATAAAAAAGCTGGGAGTGCGAGTTGGGTTGGCTCTGAAACCCGGAACCAAGGGCGAATCAGCCTTTGAACTGCTTGAGCTTGGCCTTGTGGATGCAGTACTTTTCCTGTCCGTAAATCCTGGATTCGGTGGTCAGATTTTTCAGCATCGCGTAATGCAAGAAGTAAAGAAGGTAAGAGAGGCTCACCCACACGTGGATATCATTGTTGATGGTGGCATCGATGCATCCACTGCCGCAAAAGCAGCAGCAGCAGGTGCTAATGTTCTCGTGTCTGGGACTTTTGTTTTTGGTGCTGATTCACCTGCCCGAGCAATATCATTTCTGAGAGACACCTTGGTGCAAGCGCATCAGCAGTGACAAAAGCTTCGATGTAGAACGTTCAAAGAAAAAATACTACGGCTTTCAAAACTGATGTGCTGCATCTGGCAACAGATCGTGTCTGTGGTCTCTACCAATCTGCTTGTTTCCATCATTAGTCTAGCCCTAAAAGCCTTGCCAGGTATGTGCCAGGATCGCAATTCACATCTATGGCTGTGCCTTGTTGTTCAGTGGGCATCTGTTTTGCATACATATCCATGTCCATCAGGCTGATTGTCCTTGAGTGTACCAAGTCTGCACTGCTGAGTTTGCTCTCTGCGGTCACATCCTTTGCCTTCTCTGTGCGTGTGCTTTCTGTGCTGTTTGAGTGTGTCATGTGTGTGTCGCCAACAAGAGGCTGACAGATAGAATTCCAATGTGTGAGCCCTGCCCAAGCCCCTCGTGTCTGTGGCTGTCCTGCTACTCGTTTCTCACGCCACAGGCGGGCACCAACCTCGTATTCAAAGCGGCATGTGCTAGCCAAACCTGCCCCCTCCTCATCCAGGCGGTCATAAATAAATTTTTCAAAACACTGTGTTTCAATGAATTGTGAAAGGAATGGCAGGTCGCCCTTCTCCTGGGCTTGAAGGAAGCCTTGCGAATCGAACCAGTAACCTTTGCGTTCGTTTGTTACACCCCGTCTTGATTTCTGGCCATACGGGTCATTGCGGATGAATCTTTGGTAGTCGCTAAATAGATTTAGGTAAAATTGCAGAAACGCTACAAGCAGTGCTTCATTGGCCCAACTGTCTGCGCATGATCTTGGACCGGCAAGGGAACCAGAAAGCGATTGTAGCCGTTGCAACAAAGTCTGCGTAGATTTTCTGGGCATGAATCGGAGTGTGTGACCTTGCAAATCTCCCCCAATTTGTCCACTGTCTAAGTCCACAAGAATGGCGGAAGAATTCCTTTGATTGACATGCATATCTCCCCACACAATTCTGGGGACTCCCATTAAGAAAGGAACAGGTGCCGAGAGGTACTCCGAGAACTTTCCAGGCAAAAGCGGGAGGAATACATGCTGCCATTCCAGGGGAAACGCAATTGCAGCACATATGTAGATACAGGAGGTAAGAAGTTCGATGTTGTCTGAGATGAGGACAATCCTTTTTTCCAGTAGAACGGCCCCTAGCAGGAAAGCAACATTCTCCGGGGACAGCTGCCAAAACAGCGGGACTAAATCGATTTCTGCATGCTCTACACCCAATCCACGATCTATGGGAAATTTCATTGGAATCTGCAATGCCATGTTTTTCTTCTTGCCATCATCCCAATCAATGCATTGCCCAGTACGCAAAGTGTTGCTATTCTGTGCCTTCCTGATGTTCTTGCTCAGTTGTAGGAAAAAATCTTCCAGATTGTGCATGGAATCTTTTGTTGGTTCAAGATTCCCATCCACAAAAGTACAGCTTCCAGATGCTAGCAAGTTGCTTGCATTTTGTAAAACTGCAAGTAAGAATCCGAACCAAGGGACCCCTGAAGTGACGGCGATGCATTCGGGCATGGTATTGCCTGCTCGGACGTACCGCATTGCCATCCCGTGCTTCCTCTCGCCTTTTCCACCCACCAGAGCGAATCTGAATACCTGCTTTGGTCCACCGGGTCGCAATTGTTCGAGACAAGAAGGCCGGGCTTGATTCTCGCTCGCTCCATCGGCAGCACCTTGAGCTGGTTCAGGAAAGCAGAAGTGTCCCAGCAGTTCCTGACCTACACCTGGTCCATCTCGTCCCGCCAAATCGACCCTCCACAGTGTTTTCAGACCACTACGTTCCTTCCAAGTGCACAGGATTGCTTCGCGAAGCACAGCACGAGGTTGCGTGGCAGGTTCCATGGCAGGGCACGTGTTCCATCCACGTTTCGCACTCTTTCGTACCAGGGTCACTCCTGTTGCGAATGGCACGTCCAAGACCTCCCTTGACACGTTCCGAGTCGCGAAATCGGCTGGATTTTGCAGGCGACTTGCGTTGGGAGCGGATGTTCAGCTTCGCGTCGAGCCACAGCTTCGTCTTCGTTGGGTTCTTCCTGGAAGAGGACCAGCAGCGTCGACGCGGCCGTTGGTTCCTTCGGATCCCACGCGTGGTGTGGTTCGCACCTTCCGGACGGTGTCTGAGGGACGACAAAGGCGCGTTTCAACGACGCGGCGTGTCGCTTCGCGTGCGCGAGCACGTCTTTTGCGCGCTCGTCGTGCACCTTGTCGACGTTTCGGATCCTTCTTCCAAAGAAAAGGAAGACACCTCCGTTTTATTGGGAAACCGTTTGAAAGGAAATTCGGAAACTCGACCCGATCGATCGAAAGGTGGAGAAGGAAAACGACCCTCCTTTGGAACCCATGGAGCCTGATCGGTGGAGGCGAGTTAACCGAAGGGTTAACCGAGGTCGATTGGCTTCGCCGAGGGCGGGAAGGCCAACGGTCACATCGCGACAGTCGGACGATGGCGATGGCGACGTCGACGGAAGACGCGCGTTTTTGCGAAGCAAAGGGACGCGCCATGGTCGTGGAAGGGAGCGTGGAACGAGACTTCGATCTGGGAGCCACCCTGGGAAAAGGGATGGCGGGAAAAGTGGTGGTGGGCACTCCCAGAAGGCGTCGAAAAGGACAGACGGAACACAGCTACGCCATCAAGCTCTTCGACACAAGGAACTGGACGGAAGCAGACAGGAAATCCTTCTTTCGGGAATGCCTGCTGCTGTCCAAGTCGAAGCATCCGAACATCGTGGGACTGGTGGCCATCTACCGCAACATGCCAGGCAAGTACGGGACGGCAGCGGTGATGGAATTGTGCACCGGAGGAGAACTCTTCGACAGGCTGCAAAAATCAGGGACGCTGAGCGAAGAAGAAGCGAGGATGGTGGCGCACAAAACTCTTTCAGCCCTGCAGCACATGCACAGCCTTGGAATTGCACACAGGGATGTCAAACCAGAAAATCTGGTCTACGAAAGCTGGGAGAAAGATGCGGAGCTGAAGCTCATCGATTTCGGGTTTGCCAAATCGAGGCACAAGCTCCAATCGGCTGGAAAAAACATTCGAGGGGAAACTGACATGTTTCGCACGCGTCTTGGCTCACCAAATTACGTGGCACCCGAGGTTCTGTCGTCTGGCACGAAAGGTTACACGGAAAAATGCGATATTTGGTCGTTAGGGGTCACCTTGTACATCATGCTCTGCGGATACTTCCCATTTTACCACAGGATAGAGAAAATCATGTACCAACAAATTGTCACAGGAGACTATAGCCTGGAGGATCCAGAGTGGGATTGCATTTCCAGCGGAGCCAAGCACCTGGTCAGGCGCATGTTGACGGTGGATCCTCGACAGCGTCCCTCGGCTGAAGAATGCCTTCGCGATCCATGGGTGTTGCAAAGCGGCACTACGAAGGATCAAGCTCTTCCACCGTCCACTTTTGCACGTTTTTCGGAGTTCAACCGGATCAGAAAGTCCAAATTTGTACAGGCGGTCAGAGCTATCATTGCCGCACGGAAGCTCCTGCATCAACGAGAAAATCAGCGGCAGCCATTCTCTGTCGTGCTGGGCGTGAATGGCGGGGTCAAGCCTGCAAGGCTCTCTGTGGCCGATGTGGCCCTTCTGATCATGGCAAGGAGCAAAAGGAGACGTCCGTCGCGTCTGCTGTGCCTCCTACCTGACGTGCACGTACTACCAGAACTGACCTGTTTGGACCACAAGGAAGAAGATCAAGCCACCACAGGAAAAGAAAACGAACCCTTGGCACCTATGGATCAGTATTGGAAGACCACCGATGTGCAGGCTTCTCGAGGATCCCACTTTCATACCATCTGTAGCTCGCAGAAGTCATTCAGTTGGCAGCTTGGCGAGATCATGCATGGGGAGAGCACAACGAAAAGATTCGCCGACGCTGGGAAGGGTTTGCAGGGTGAAATCTCGAACTTTTCAAGGGCATCCCAGGGCGCACAAGGCAGGCTTAAAAAGAAGGGGCGGCTGAAAGTGTTCTTCAAGAAAGTCATGGGCTGGAATAACGATGGAGACAAGCGCCAGGGCTCCACCCATGGGAGCCACGCGGGCACGGAGAGATCTTCATGAGCACTGGGGACGTGTGAAGACCACTTGAGCTTTTCCTCGGACTGACATGCTCCTTGGCCATTGCAATCAACCAGCTGCTGCACATCGTTCGGCGAAATGGCCAGGTGTTGCTCTCCTTCCCAGTTTTCTAGGCTTGTTAACTCGGACGACGTGGGGTCCGACCCGTCGTTCCAGGCGAGGACGCGGTTTCCTCTGCAGCATCGATCCATCCGTGGAGAAATGCCGATGCACTCCCGGTGCTTTTTCGACGTTCGAGACCTTCGGCGAAGAGGCACCCTGGGTCGTCTCGTGGACCGCAAGGACCGCTGTCTTTTTTCGTACGTCTCTGTGTATCTCCCTCACCAGGCTGTCCGGTCTCCACGGTCCACGAGGGCCGCGTCGAGGCAGGCGGATGCAGGCGCACGGTTGGCCGAGCCAGTCGAGTTCGAACTGAGCGCAGCAGGAGTTGCAACAAGCACGTTTGTGCGAGACGTGGCAAGTGAAGGTGGACGTCACGTGGGATCTGGAGGATGGAGAACTTCTTCACGACCACGTTCGCAGTGCTCACGCTCGCCTGTGTGGCCCTGGAGGTCACCGGAAGGGATCGGAAGCGTGCCAGCAACAAGCAACTGGGAGGGATGTTCAGCTCGAGCTCGTTCATCGCCTTTCGGAACAACTACCTCGTCGTCTATTCCATGATGATGGCGGGAGATTGGTTGCAAGGGCCGTACGTTTACGCACTGTATCAGCACTATGGGTATGACAAGGGAGACATCGGTCGGCTGTTCATCGCTGGATTCGGATCCTCCATGTTTTTTGGAACCATTGTAGGTTCACTCGCCGACAAACTGGGAAGGAAACGAGCATCGCTCACCTACGTGCTCACGTACACGCTGAGCTGCTTCACAAAACACTCCTCGAAGTACTGGGTCCTCATGTTGGGGAGGATCCTTGGTGGGGTCTCGACCTCGCTGCTGTTTTCTGCATTTGAATCTTGGCTTGTGGCCGAACATTTCAAACGTGGCTACGACGGGAGTTGGCTTGGTCACACCTTCTCGAAAGCGGTGTTCTTTGGCAATGGATTGATCGCAATCCTCTCGGGACTGCTAGCAAACGCATTGGTCTGGACATTGAACCTAGGACCAGTGGCACCCTTCGATGCTGCAAGCATTGTCATGTCCATTGGTGGGCTTATCATTTTCTTCTCCTGGCCCGAGAATTATGGGAGCAGGACCAATGATAACCTCGGTGCACAATTTTCGAAAGCTTTCAATGCAATCAGGAGTGACAGCAAGATAGCTTTGCTTGGAGCCATGCAATCTCTCTTTGAGGGCTCTATGTATACATTCGTGTTCCTATGGACACCAGCCCTGGCACCATGCAACGAGGCAATTCCTCACGGATTCATATTTGCCACCTTCATGCTTGCTTCCATGGTAGGGAGCAGCATTGCTAACATCCTGATGTCGAGTACAATACGCACGGAGAAGTTTATGCAGTATGTGTACTTCATCTCAGCCTTAGGACTCATGGCACCTGTGCTCGTAGGCGGTGTAGAGGGCACATGTAGCAAGCCAGGTACTGGTGTAAGTATCGCAGGAAAAGTGCAAATGGTAGGATTTTGCTTGTTCGAGATCTGCGTAGGTGTATTCTGGCCAAGCTTGATGAAAATGCGCAGCGTTTATGTTCCGGAGGAAGTGCGCAGTACCATCATTAACTTCTTCAGAATTCCACTGAACTTGTTTGTATGCGTTGTCCTGTACAATGTATCGTCGTTTCCCATGGCACTCATGTTTGGAATGTGTAGCGTTTTCCTAGTGGTTTGCGTTATATGTCAGCATATGTTGGAGGTCATCACCGCCAGTCCTGGAGTAGTGGACATTTCCCTCGGAAAGAGCCCGATGCCTTTCGATGATATGTGACAGCAGAATCGCAAAAACGATGGCATCTGAAATGGTCGAGTCTACTTAGTATGGTTCAGAGCCGGCAATCGGCTCATCATATCCTGAGCAGCAGCAAGTATGTCCTCCACAGCTCCTCGGTCTGGCACGGCAGAAGCCATCCCATAGATGGGTGCTGTACCCTCTGATGCAAGGCCAGGGTCCTTGCGTACTGTCTCCACTGCAACCTCTAAGTCATGAAGCAGGGACTCAATGCCTTCTGCGTTGGCCGCAGTAATGCAGAAGTGGAATGCAGGAGGCTTCTGTAGTACATTCACATGCCATCCGTGTTCCTTCAGCATGTCTCCCACCGCGTAGATATTAACCTCGTTGGACATGACCGCGATGCACCCCATGACAGGGTCTCCAACGATTTGCAACCCATCAATGTTACGCAAGCCCTCCTTTAGTTTGTCTGCCCCATCCATGATCTTTCTCGTAGCTTCCATGTAGCCGTCTTTGCCCAGGTGCAAGAGGGAGGCCCAGCACGCAGCAATGAGTGCGCCTGGCCTGCTGCCCGCCATGGATGGAGATATGTAAAGCCCACCAGTCCAGTCCACCACGCTAGTCCACTGATGCATACGTATGTCAGGAGACGAATAGAGTACCACCGAGGTACCTTTCGGTGCAAACCCAAACTTGTGAGTGTCGGCCGACATACTGGTGACCCCATCCACAGAGAAGTCAAAGGGTGGAACAGGGTATCCCAATTCCTTCACGAAAGGCAAGCAAAAGCCTCCCAAGCAACAATCCACATGGCAGCAGATTCCCCTTGACTTTGCCAGTCCTGCAATTTTCACCACGTCATCTACGACTCCATGAGGAAAGGAAGGTGCGGAGGCAACCACCAGAACGGTGTTTGAATTCAGATACTTGCGAACGGTTTTGGCATCCAAAACGTAGTCTTGATTTACTTTGAGAACATGCAACTTGATTCGGAAATATTCTGCAGCCTTCCAGAATGCCGCATGAGCAGACTCTGCAATGATCATTTCCGGCCAAAGGATTCCCTTTTGTTGCTCCATGTAGTCCCTGGACGCTTTGACTGCGCAGAGGATACTTTCAGAGCCGCCCGACGTCATGCTTCCGCAAACATCTTGGCCTTCACTGAGTTTATCTGCTCCCAGTATGCTTGCTGTCATGGCAACTATCTCGTTCTCCATCTTCACCACGGATGGCCATACATCCCCGTGGAGCGGATTGGCGTGCACGAAGCTCTGGTACACGTCTGCCACGAGCATTTCGTGCCTCTTTCCATCCATGTAGACCGTTCCTGAGCACCTGGACTCCCCATCTCCCCACGACACATCCATCCTTTTCCTCGAAATTGCTCGTTGCAGCGTTTCTCTCGCCGGAAGGCCTTCGTTCGGCAGGGACCTGATGCTTGGATCATCGGGATCGTCTTGTTTTCGGAACGTCTTCCTGAGTTCCACGAGGACTTTTCTCTTCTCCCTCTCTTTGATTTGTTTGATGATTGGCAGTTTCGTCACGGCATCGAAGAACAAGTGACGGTATCCTTTCCTCGACGCAAGCACGTCCAAGCGTCGGAGGGCCTTTCCCAGCAGATAGCATCCCACCACGGTGGCCAGCACGAGCGTGGTGGGCGGATACTTCCCCAGGCGCGCGTTCGCACCGTCCAGGACGCTCTTCAGGTCTCTCTTGGCCGCCTCCCACGCCACGAACCGCGCCGCCATGCTGCTTCGTCGTCGTCGCCGCACGCGAGTCTCGATTTGCGTCGTGGCCGCTCCGATGCGCGCTGCACGTCTTCGTTGGGTCGGATGTGGGCCCCACATCCGTCCACACGGTTACGGATCTGGCGGGGTCGGTCGGGACCAGGGACGTGTCGATGGCGGACGTGTCGGGACCGAGACGACATGAAAGCCACGTGGAAGGACGGACGATGGAGCGGATGGATGAGCGACAGGAGGTGCAGGAGCAGCGATGGCGGACGGGAAGAGAGGACGAGGATGCGACGCGTCGGAGGGGAGCGAAGGAGAGGAGGGAGCAGCGCACGGACGGTGCGTGCCTGGCCGGAAGGGATGCCTTGGTGCGACACCAAGACGCTGGTGATCGAAGGAACGGCGTGCACCGTCGCCGCACTCGTTGCCGTGGCGGTGGATGCAAGGCCGAGGGGAAGCGCCGTGACGTCGCTGGTTGAAATCAAGACGTCGGAATTGCATGGGAGAGGTCTCTTCGCCAAGGAAAACATCGCGCAAGGCACGACGTTGGGAAGATATCCAGGAATTAGACGGACACCACAACAAATGGTGGAGAAGTGCGAACGGGCTCCACGGGCCAAGGATTACGTGTACCAAACGGAAGAAGGCGTGTTTCTTGATCCCACGGACAACGAAGGGAAGCTTTCGAACAAACCAGGTCCTGGACCTCCCTGGCCCTTTCCCGTGCAAGTGGACATGGCTTTGGCCAACGAGCCACCGCCAGGATCTGGCGGTGCTAACGTGGAGTTTCAGGAGAAGCGTTCGGATGTGATGTTGGTGAGCACCCGAGATGTATCCGCCGGGGAAGAGCTGTACTTGGATTACGGGACACGGTACAGCCGCTCTGGCTATGCGTAAATGACCCTGCGTACGCGCAATTGCACAACTTTTGACATTGCGGCATTCGTCATGAAAACGCTCATTGCATTCCCCGCCACCATCTCGTCCTCTTTTCGCTTTGTGAGCCACGATGGGGTGGCACACTCTTGCACCATCGTCCAATTTCGCTTGCAATTGTGCCCTGTTGCCGTGTTTCCAATCGATTTTGTCACAGTGGTGCACCCATCCTCTCGTACGTTGTCATACATCTCGAGCTTGCAGCTGCGGTTCGCCTGCACCGCATGGCGTTGTCGCCTGCGACGCGGGTGACGCTGGGCGCAGTTTTGGGCGGTCTCGTTGGTTTCTACGTCGTCGATCGCTTGGAGGATGACTACAAAGTGAGGCGATGCAAGCGAACGCACGCAGCAGGCGCCGACGCGGATACGAAGTCGACCCAGAGGAAATGATGCTTACCGTTGCGGTGGGATGCCTGCAGGCCAAACGCAAGGAGAAGTTTCGAGAGGAAGTCGTGAAGCAGAAAGAGAGGATCAAAGCAGAGCTTCAATGAAGGAAGACCAGTCGCCATCTGAGGAAAGTGTACGCTTGTTCGAACCACCGTGGGGTCCGCTAGGAAGAGACTTTGTGCTCGGAACGGTGTCTGGATTCGGGAAGATCTGGTTGCAAATCTTCAACACGTTTAATGTGGAAAATCACGAAACGTTGCTCAGGTGCACACTGGAAAGACACCAAGGGGATGGGCTGATCACCGTGTCCAACCACACGTCTACATTGGACGACCCTTTCGTGATAAGTGCTCTTCTACCCTGGCACATCTTCTACAGAGAAAGCAAACATCAAAAAGTGAGGTGGAGCATGTGTGCAAAGTCGGTGTGCTTCAAGAATAAAGTTCTGGAAGATTTCTTCAGAAATGGAAAAGTCATGCCTATAGGAAGAGGGGAAGGCTTCGACCAACCCATCATTTCACATATGGCCGAGCGCCTGGTAGCTGGAGACTGGGTCCACGTCTTTCCGGAGGGCAAAGTGGTGCAGCATGGCAGCATTGAGAGGCTGAAGTGGGGTACAGCGAAGCTACTTTGCGAGTGCGAAGCTGCAGGGAATGTACCGAAAGTGCTGCCTTTCTACCATTATGGTATGGCCGACGTGATGGACCAAGGAAGCTGGCTCCCCAGGCTGGGTAAGCAAGTCTATGTGGTGGTGGGCGAACCCTTGGATATGTCTGATCTGACAAAAAGGTGCAACAAAAAAGACGAAAGCCAGGAAGCTTTGTTTTCACAAATCATGCAACGCATCGAAGAGAATTTGAAAAAATTAGAACTTCAGGCAAGGGCAAATGCAGGTGAGACGTTTGCAGGTAGCAAAACGAACACGGCCTGAACGTTGGCAATCCAAGGTGCACCTGGTTTATTGGATAGTGCAGCACTGGTTCTGCTTTTTGGCTTGCTTGTAGAATATCTGTGATGCCATGCTCAAGTCTGTGCTCTTGTCCACAAGGTTGTCCAACTTTTCCCCGCGCTGGAGGACGCTGTCAATCGTTTGATGCAGGATTACTTTCGTTTCGTCCAACTCTTTCTGCACTTTCAGGAGCTTGTCCGCCTGAGAAGGATCTTGGTACTTGGCCAGAGCCTGTTCTGCAATGTCGTTGGCGTTGCTCTGGTCCTCCGTGACGGTTCGCCAAGCGTTCCCGAACTTCTCAAGGAACTGCCCGAGCACCGCGTTGACCACGCAGAATGCGCTGCGCGAGGGATATTCTCTATCTACAAAAACGATTCCGGCCAGTCCGTCTTTATTGTGGACGTGGCAAACGTACTCTTCGTGCTGCACGCTTTGCCTCTGTCCAGGCAGCGTTCGCTTGACGACCGTCCGCGACACGAAGCTGAGCATCTCACGCACGCTCTGTCGCTGGAAGAAGCCGAAGTTCGACACGTCGCTCGCGGCTGCCAGGAAGAAGGGGTCCTGGTTCTCTCCGTTCCATTTCAGCACCGCCACGGACGTGAGTCGCATGGCCCTCTCCCACGCGCACGTGTGCACGTGCGATCGTCGAGAACAACGTGCACGGTCTTCGTGGCTCACCAAGACGAGCTCGTCCAGTCCAAAAGGCGGGTTCCATGCGATTCGTGTGTGGGTTCCATCGGACGTCCTTGAACCTGCAGCCGAAGCCCTCGATCCCAACGGTGCAGGACACGAGGTGCAGACGACCCTGCTTCGATTCACCAGAGACAAATCCACGTGCCATCGAATGGATGCGGTTCTTGCTGGTGGTGAGAAGGGGACTGCTTCCTCCCACAAGCAATGCACGCACAGGAGACGTCCTGGTGCTGCGCCGTTACCCGGGCACAGAAGCTCGTTTCTCGTGGTGGAGATAGAGCTGCTTAGACACGTCCGCCAGGATGCGAAACGTGTCCCCACTCTTCAGGTTGTACTTGGAAAGATAGGACCCTGCCCCTTCCAGCACATACATGTTTCCCCGGCGGTTGTTCCATCGCTTCAGGCGAAGGGACCAATTTTCAGAAGGATCGTTGCAGTCCTGGAGAGTGATGTCGCAGGTATCGTTGTCCATATCCAGCAGTTCCAGGGATTCCACCGTGCCTCGAGGCAGCACGATCCTTCCCCGCGGCCGTCGGGGCGGGCTGGTGTACTCTTGGGTGTCGTATCCTGTGAGGATTTTGTCGACCAAAACTTGCAGTTCCATTGGCGAGGGACTGGACTCTATGGCGAAGGACACCCTTTTCGAATGCAGACCAGTGCGAGACTTGTGCGTGCAATCTCTGAGCATTGGTCTGCTCAGAAACGCTGTCGTGGCGCTGAGACGTTTCTGTCCTTCCGGCATGGGAGGTCCTTCGAATTCGCAATCTTCCGTGTCTTGTGCGTCCACCGGACCGTTCCGAGGCTTCAAATCCAGCAGCAATTGCAGCAGCTCCTGGTCGATCTCTTCGAATTCCTTTTCCTCCCTTCGTCTCTTCTGCGCACGCAATGCGTTTCCCAGCGGCCAGGTGTCTTTGGCACCGTCTGGAACCACGTCCAGGTCCATCCTTCCGAACTCTCGTTTCGATCCTTCTCTCCTTCCGCATCCATCTACCGCACCACCTCTCGTGCGAGTCCGACCTCGTTCCTTTCGCTCCGGCCAAGGCATCGTGGGCAGGGCAGAGAGGTCCATCTTCGCTGCGCTTCTCCTCGGCGCGCAGCTCGCACAGCTGCAGTTCGCACACCTCTGTCGGTTCGTCCGAGGTTCCTCCTGCACCAGAGGCCACACAGGGTCGTCTCGTCCGAGGAGATCCGGTGCAGAAAGGGGGGCATACGAACGCAGAAAAAGGGGGAGGGGTAGGGAGAGGCAAAGGGGGGCATTGGGAGATCAGAGGGCAGGCGGTGCAGGACACACGGCGACGGCATATTGCAACAAGCGCGTCGCGTCGCACCACGAAGCTTCCGTGGGATTCGGAAGCGAAGCGTGCAAGGAGAGGAGAGCCGATTGGACGGAATGCACGCGAGATTGTGCATCCGCAGCAATCGAAGACGCCGGAGGAGGAACCGAACGCCATGACGTGGATTCCGAACCGTCCATGCGACCAGCTGCTGACTTGTGGAGATGCTGCAGGGTGACGGTGCGCGACACCAGAAGAAGCTTCGTGCGCTTCAAAACCTCGATATCCACACAAACCCCCTCCATCCGATGGCTTTTCCTGCGCGTGGTTTCGACCGCGTATTCAATGCTCCTGCGCAATTGCAAGTGCTCGGAGTTCAGAGAAGACGCTGCGGAGTTGGCCGAATGCAGCGCACGACGAGTCACGTCAATGTTCCTGTCTAGATTTTCCTCCTGCTTTGTCAAGGATAGAGCTTGTTTTTCTGCATATCCCTTGGTCCAAGTGCCCTTGTGAGCTGCAGTCAATGTGCCTCTCTTTGAAATCTGTCGCTGCAGATCTGTCCAGAGCTTGGCTTGAAGCTTTTGGGCGCTGTTGAGTTCGTTTCGAAGCCCACGAACCTCTTTCAGCACATCTACATTTGCCGAACGATTGAGAAGTGGTAGCAGTGCTTGTTGGGTCTCTTTTTCCATGCTGATTTCGCGTTCCATTTCAATCAGCTTGCTCTCCTCCAAGACCGACCTCTTCTTTAGCTCTTCGAGCAAAGCCTGGCTGTCGTCCAGCTTGGTGTCCAGCATCTGCAGGTTCACGGAGCCTTCCTCAAATGAAGACTGCATGTCCAGACGAAGCACCTTGATTTCGTTGTCAAGCTTCTTTTTCTCCTCCTTTGCTTTCTGCATTGCATCAGTCAGTCTCAAGAGTTGATCCTGATTCCAAGCGCACTTGTCTGCTTTGTCTTGCAGTTCCCGGCGCAATTTTTCCAGATTTGTGTCCAACTCTCGGCGTCGCTTTGTCAGCTTCCTTGTCTCCTCATTCGAGCTGTGCATTTTGTCGGAAATACGATTCATCTCTTCCTCGATGGAGAGGAGAGCGGACTGCCGCGTTCTCCAAAGTCTTTGCATCTCCATGGCCTGTGCTTCTTTGTCTACAATTTCTGCTTTCAGGCTTGCAATGGTGGTTTCCAAAGGACCTACGTCCTCTTCGGTCTTCTCGGACACCAGCTTCTGGAGAGATTGTTCTTTCACAAGCAATGCGGAGGTGAGCCTTTCCGTTTGGCTCATCACTGCCTGCATTTCTTTCGTGAGAGTGTCGAATTTGTGACCCTTGTCTTCCGCTCTGGCGCATGCGAGCGTCCTCTCTTGCTGCGCTCGTTCTACGTCAGACATCAAGGAACACCTGCGTGCGACTACAAGCTCCGTTTGTCCTTCGCAGTGTGCAATTTCGTCTTGCAGACGTTCGGTTTGAGCAACAACCGCGTAGATCCTTTTCGCGGCAAGCCATCCAGCGGTCCTACAGAGCTCGTGTTCCTCGGCAAAAGAAAGGTCCCTCGCATTGAGCTCATCCAGATGGCGCTTGGATTTGGACAGCTGACTCTCCTTCTCCTTCAGTACGACAGACGTGCGATCCTTGTCTCGAAGTAGCTGCTTCGTTTCGAGCAAAGTTGCTGCATTATGCTTTTGTGCACGGCTGATGTCAGACGCAAGTGTGCCCAGTCGGCGGTTCAAGACCTCCAGGTGTTGCTTGCATTCAGAAAGCTTTCCCTTTTCTTTTTGGAGAGCTTTGTCTAGCTGTATGTTGTCAGACTTGGCCGTCATAAGAGCATTCTTCAGACCGGATGCTTCGCCGTACAGACGGCGGCATTCATCTACAGCATGCTGCAGCTCTTCCCAAGCCTGCTGCAAATCTTTGGATTGAATTTCAATGGCAATCATCGCAGCGCGCCATTGATCAGCCATTTGTTTTTTCTGACCTAGGACTCGATTGATCTGGCAGTTCAGCTCGTTCATGGCATTCGATGCAATTTGAATCTCCAACCTCTGTGCTTCGATCGTGTGTTGCTTTGCCCGAATTTCTTCTTGAATGTTGATGAGGTTGTGGAGTTTTCTTTCCATGAAAAACTTGAAATCCACCTGTTGAGCTTCCAGGCTACTGACTACTTTTCCCACTGCGCGGGCAGATTGTTTGGCGGTTTCCAACTGTTCTTTCACCGTTCGGCGCTCGTTGTCCATCTGGAAGATTCCAGCTTCGAGCAGCTGCAATTCACCTTGATATTCCTTCAGGGCTTCAATTTCTTGATGGAGAACTTCCTGGGTAGTCATACAGTCGCATTTAAGATTGGAGATCCATCTTTGATCTTGCTCCTCATTCTCAGTCAGATTTTTTATTTGAGCAGAAAGGTCCGCACATTTTTGCTGCAGAGTCTTTACCCTTCCTTGCTGCGTGTAAAGTTGTACGCCTGTATTTTCACGCGTCTTCTTCGCAACCACTAATTCTTCTTTCTTCTTCTCTATTTGTTTATCCAAGCTCTCGACTGTGCGAACCAGCTGATCCCAAAGTGCCTCCTGGGCCTTCTGCAATTGTTTCCCTCCTGGAGCGTGGTTGGTGGACTTCCTCGGCACTGGCGTTTGTTTCGAATCGTGTTCCAACCCTTCCACCTGGAGAGAGACCTCTAATTTTCCATCTCTCTCCTTCAAGTGCAAGCGGACCACGCTCGCGAAAGCATACCCCTCTCCGCCTTCGTGGAGAAGCTCCGTCCGGCCAGTTTCCTCCGAGGGAGGATCCGAGTCTTCCTCCCAGGTCGCACGCGTCGGCGAAACGTCCTCCGGACCGTTCCCACCTTCTTCCATCGACACCTTCACGTCCCACGTTCTTCTTGCGTCTTCCGGCAGCCTACCGCCTCGTGTCTGCTGCCAACATGCCGACATGCCACATGTCGCACCGTCCACCGATCCCTCCACGGTCCCTTTCGTTTCACCGGGTTTCGAACCCGGGGTGGAAAGGAAGGCTCCTTTCAACGATCTCCTTTCGATCGGACGAGACGCCCGGTCGACCGTCCTCTCGAGGCCAGGGACATCTGCGGTGGTGCTCGCCGCCAGGTTCGTCGTCGAAAGACGCGCCACTTCGCGCGGATTGAGCGGCGAGTGGGAACGCGCGTGACCATGCTCGAGGTCCACGTGGATGGTGCCGTGGGAACGGCAGTGTGGAAACGGGAGAACCCCCTGCGACGGAAACATGCGGCGTGTTTCAAGTCGAGGAAGGCGACGCTTGCTTCCACGGCTGGCACAAGCGCAGGATTGAGAAAACCGACACAATCTCGTCCTGTCGCCCTCCAGAAGATGTCGAGGAACGTGAAAGACGTGTGCCGTTCGTTTGGTACAGTCGACGGTGCCAGAAATCGGACATACGCCTCCTTGCGATCGAACGCACCAGCACTGTCCTTGGGTACGCCTTCCAGAACTGCACTCCACGAGAATGTGAAAGCATTGCAGCATGCCCCAGAACGTAGCGTGGTTGTCGTGATAGATAACTACGACAGCTTCACGTATAACCTGTGCCAGTACATGGGAGATCTAGGCTGTCAATATGTTGTTTTCAAGAACGATGAGCTGTCTGTAGAAGAAATTCGCGCGTTGCGGCCGAGAGGGGTGTTGGTGTCGCCTGGGCCAGGAACGCCAGATGACTCCGGCATTGCGCTCGAAGCAGTGCGGGAGCTAGGACCTGAAATGCCGCTGTTTGGCGTTTGCATGGGACATCAGTGCATCGGGCAAGTGTTTGGGGGGGAGATTGTCCGTGCTCCTTGTGGTCTAATGCATGGGAAGACATCCCCCGTGTACCACAATGATAGCTGGGGGATACTGAAAGGGATGGACAGTCCTTTTACTGCTGCCAGGTACCATAGCCTGGTCATCAGCCAGGAGAACTTCCCAGAGAACGAATTAGAGATCACCGCGTGGACTGAAGACAGAACCGTGATGGCGTGCAGGCACAAAGTCTACCGTCACATACAAGGTGTTCAGTTCCACCCAGAAAGCATCATTACCGAGAACGGTTTGCAAATCATTCGCAATTGGATGAATAACATGGACGAATTTTATGAGGATAAATAGAATTTTGGGGTGATTGCTGTCGGGGAGCAACGCTTTATTTCCTTCACGGTTTGTGAAATCCCTGGGGCGGTACATAGTGAATCTCCTCTTCCAAGTCGATGCCTGTGGCTTCTTTGATGCGCGCCTTTATATTCTGGATGAGCTGGAGCATGTCGGAGCACTGACACCCATCCTTGCTGATTAGGAAGTTCCCATGCACATGAGACACGCTAGCGCCTCCGACAACCAACCCTTTCATGCCCAAGTGCTCGATCAAGTAGCCAACAGGTGGGTGGCCTTCCCCGGGGTTTCGAAACACGCATCCAGCGGATTTTTCGTGCAGGGGCTGTGTTTGGCGTCTCCGATCCATGTACTCCATCACTCGCGCCCTCGACTTGTCGCATTTCCTGAGCTGGAACACGGCAGACGTCACCACAACGGGTTGAAGCATTTCCTGGAACGGAGACATGCGATAGCCAAACTCCGCTTGATCTTTCTTGAGGGTGTGAAAGTTTCCGTGTCTATCTAAGTACTCTACTTCCACGAGCACGTCGGAGGTTTGTTGTTGGTTTGCTCCGGCGTTCATGTAGACCGCACCTCCCACCGTCCCAGGAATGCCGGCGGCAAATTCGAGTCCGGTCCAGCCTTCCTTGGACGTTTTCACTCCCAAATGATCGAATCGATGTCCGCTTCCCACGCGAAATCTCCCTTCCCCTAGATCCTGGTATTGCGACATGTTGTTGAGCGCCACGATGCCTTCGAAGCCTCGATCGTCGAAGAGGCAGTTCGAACCGCGTCCAAGGACGAACAACGGGACGTCTCTTCGGATGGATTCTTCCAGCACCACGACCATGTCTTTGGGTTCGAAGATCTCCACGAAGAGCTTGGCTGGTCCGCCAATCCCCCACGTGCTGTGTTTGCTCAGCATCACGCCTTGTTTGAACTCCACGCTCCTCCCTCGCGCTTCCGCATGCACGACCGCGAGGCGCGAAACGCGCTCGCCAGGCCGCCTCGTCCGCCTCCTGCTCCTCGCACGGACGTCCTTCCCTTCTTGGATCGTCCGCAACGCGCCACGAGCAGCCATGTGCGCCAATCCTTCGTTCGCTCGTTCGCGCGTGCGATGGCGCTTCGGTTTGAAACCAAACGCGAAACGAAACAGGCATGGAAGCACGACCAGCGACGTGGTCGAGGCAGTTGCAAGACGAAAGACGTGGCACATGGACGGTCGCGTGGCGACGAAGGGACGGCGTGGACGCTTATGCAGAAGCACGTGGCGTCTGCGAGGCGGATTGGCGCCGTCGTGAGACGAAAAGGAACCCAAGCGCGCGTCGGCCGCGCTTCCTGCCCGAAACGAGCCGAGAGGAACGTCGCGCACGACCCGGTCCCGCTTTCTTTCGCGGCTTGGACCGTCCACGGTCGGTGCCAAGCGCCTCGAAACGCCGAACACACGTACGTGGCGACGAAGGCGGACGCAGCACGCGCCATCGACGTCGCATCTCCATCGCTTTCTGCGCCATCGTTCCTTGGCGGCGGACGTCGCCCTTGCACCGTCGTCTGAACTCCTCCCCTTTCGGATCCCCTTTCGTCCCGGAGGCTTCGGGTTCGAACCGAGGTCTTTTTCCGATCGCAGGTCGTTTCGACCCAGGGCCGATGCGGAAGGGCAGGGGGAGGGTTTGAGAGGGAACGAAAGGGGTCGAGAGGCCACGAGAGGAAGCGAGAGACGAGGAGACAGCTTCGACGTGTTGAAACACGTGTGAAACGAGCGTCGATCGCATCGCGAGATGCGTCCTATCCTACTCAAGGGACACGAGAGGCCTCTCACGTTCCTCAAATACAACAAGGAAGGAGACCTGCTGTTCACCTGCGCGAAGGTGAGGCGAACGAAGGAGTGGACGACGAGGCGAAGGCGAAGGAAACAAGGCCGTGGATGCGAGGCTGACGAGCGCTGCTGCGGATGCGTCTGTTCACGCGTAGGATCACACACCAACCCTGTGGTATTCGGACAGCGGACAGCGCATAGGCACATACAAAGGGCACATCGGTTCGGTCTGGTCCTGTGACGTCTCTCGTGAGTGACTGCGCGCACTCTCCGATCGGAACGGAAAAACGCGGCTTGCAAGCGACCAATGCCAACGTGCACGCGATGCGCATGCTACTTCCAGCGATGAAGTCTTCGGGACGAGGCTGACCATGACCTGTGTGCATCGGTTGCGCTTTTTCCTGTGCAGAGGATTCCACGAGGTTGATTACCGCTTCAGGAGACCAAACGGTCCGGCTATGGGACGTTGAATCCGGACAAGAACAACACAAATTCGAGTATCGTCAACCGTGTCGTTGTGTGACCTTCTCGCTGGGTGAAAAGTATGCCATTGTATCCTTGGATCCGTTCATGGGCAGTGCTTCTTCCGTGGACATGCTTCGCATCGCCGAAGATCCAGCCGAGCAGACCAGTGAAGTGGTGCGCACATTCTCGGGGCATTCTGGTAGGGTAACACGATGTGTCTTCGGCCCATGCAACAAGACGGTTCTCACCGTGGGGGAAGACGGCTGCATTCGACAGACGGACACAGAAACGGGTGCGTTGCTCAAGCTGGTGGAGGCTCACGAGAGGCCGATCGGTGATCTCAAGATCAGCAAGGATGGGACTTGCTTCATCACTGCGTCTCAGGACAAGTATGCTAAGCTTTGGGACATTGACACGCTAGAATGTTTGAAGGAGTACAACACGGAAAGACCGGTGAATGCCTGCGACATATCTCCACTGATGGACCACGTCCTTGTTGGTGGAGGGCAAGAGGCGTCTCAGGTGACGTTGACCGGTTCCCGAGCAGGGAAGTTCGAGTCCAAATTCTACCACAAGATTTTCTGCGACGAGCTTGGCGCGGTGAAAGGACACTTCGGTCCAGTGAACGCGGTGGCCTACCATCCCGACGGCAGGAGTTTCGCTTCGGGGGGAGAGGACGGGTACGTGAGGGTCCACCACATGGATGCCGATTACTTTGCGCTCAAGTAATTCCATGCACGGTTTGGCTCTGTCCATGGCAATCTCTGCACCGCCTTCCATCCAATCGGATGTGGCATTGCAGCTCCACCTTGACTCCACCTCCCACGCTGATGATTCGAAAACCCTGTCTCCACCCACCTCCTGGTCCCTCCCGTGCGCGCAGAGGCGCTCCCTCCGCTTCCTCCCGATCCTCTGCGGCATCGGGTGCGAAGGGTCCTTTCGGTGGGCCCTCTGCTGCGCCCTGGCTTGCCTTGGGTGCACAGAACTGAGCCGAGGCGCACGAGGTACGTGAGCGAAGCACGTCGCAGCATGGCGGGAAAAAAAAAAAGAAACGGAGACGAAGGAGCGCAGCAAAGGTCTGGGAAGGACGTGGCGGACGCACGAGAGCTTCCGACGCGAAAAAAAGAGCGTGGATGGAGACGCAGGCGTCGCGAAGGAAGGAACCGTGCGCACCACGTTGGCGATGAGGGATGTGGACACGTGCTCGACCGAAACCCTGGCGCGAGAAGGAAGGCGAAAGGGATCCAAGCGAGAGATTGCTGCATCGGTGGGAACGCAAGAGAAAGAGAGGAATGGATCGTGTCGATGGCGGCGCGACGCCAAGACGAACGCGCCGCGGGAAGGTCGGAAACGAACGTGGGAAGGATGGGTCGAGGACGCCGTAAGATTGGCCGAAGTTGCGCTGCCGACGCAAAGCAGGCTCGGAGACGAACGCAACTGACCGACATGTTGCGATGGATGCAGGAGGGCATGAGGCCTTGCTAGAGCGCTTTCGGATGTACGCCCAGTTCGGCAACAAACAGCAACAGCAGGTGCGTGCCGCTGACGAGAAGAACGTCGTTTGGATCTTCCGTTTAAGCAGAAAAGGTACTGACCCCGTTCGTTGCCAGCAGGCGAGGAATGTGCCTGGAAGCACGCCAGTGCTGATCGACCAGAATCCTACTACAGGACTGGACTCCACCAATAGGCCATACATGAATCCAGTGGGATATCCACCTCAAGGTATGCTCTCAATGCTGTGCTCCCTTCCTATCGGAATCGGGTCTGTGATGCAAGCGCTAACACAAGTGTGATTCGCGTAGGTACCGCACAAGGGATGCACTCAGGATATGCAGCAGCTCAATCCTCACCCGGGCGCGGTGTGCAAAGCGGGGGAAGCCCATCGACAGGGCCCATGCAGCAAGGTCAACCTGTGGGTATGCAAGGACGTTTCCCTAATGCAGGCGTACCCTTTCAGTACAGGCCACCATCTGGCTCGGGCATGCCACGCCAACCCTTGCAAGGTACTGGAGGACCTGTTGGACCTTATCCTAGCTCGCAGGCTTCTTCAAATCCACTGGTAGCAAGGCCAGGAATGGGCAGTGCAAATAACGTTGGGTCCAATTTGTCGTCTGGGCCTGGAAGGCCAGGCCACGGGATGGAGAGGAGTGTAGGTGCAGGGTACGGTCCAGGACTTGGAGCTTCTTCGAGTGCCATGGGCACTAGGTCTGTGGATGGTGCTAGTGGTCCTGGCATGCCCCAGATGGTAAATATTCCCGGTCAGTCTGGGCCTGGAATGTCCGGCAGTATGAATGTACATTCTGGGGCAAGCCGTCCAGTTCCACCTGGAGTGGGAAGTGCAGAGGTTTATCCCATGATCGGAAAAGGGGAAATTCCTGGACAGATGCCTGGAGGGGCAACACAGATTGCTGGCAGCCCGGGCAGTGCGGCGGGTGAGAAAGAAATGCCAGTGTTTGATACTTCTGACTTTCCAAGCCTAAGTGGTGCATTCAGGAGGCCAGTGGAGATGAACGGTGAGGCTGGTCAAGGTTACGGTTCTTCCGGTGACTTGTATGGCAGCATGTTGGGTCTTCAGCAAAGGATGGGATTGGATTTTTCTATATCAAGAGATGAGTTTCCTGCTCTTCCTGGCTCAGGCCCTGGTACCGCACCTGCTGCATCCCAGCAGCTAGCAACTGAGGGAGTGGTTGCACCGTCTCAGGGACCTCAGTTCCCAGCCCTGGGACGATCCGGGAGTGTCCCTCCTGGCTTTGGTCCACCTGGCCAGGCCACTGGCAGCAGTGTCATGGCAGGCCCTGAGTCTGCACAAGCGGCGCCCCCTGGCATGACAGGGTACACTGAATCTATTGCACGTTCAGGTTTTTATTCTGGGATGGGGGGTTCGTCTGGAACGCCACCAGCCTCTGAAGGCTACGAACATCTGATGCAGCAGCAAGAAGAGCTCCGTCAGAGCCAAGCAAATGCAGTAGGCGCAGACAACCAAACTTCTGAGCCGTCTCATGCTTCAAGAGATACAAGGGAGGGCTTTGTGGATCAGTATGGCTTGCTGGGTTTGTTGAGTGTCATTCGCGTGCAGGAGCCGGACCTATCCACCTTAGCTCTAGGTACCGACCTCACCACTCTAGGCCTGAATCTGAATTCGTCAGAAAGTCTGTTCAAAACTTTCTCCGGGCCGTGGTCAGATGCACCTGCAAGACCTGATCCTGAGTTTCAGCTTCCTGCATGCTACACACAGCAGGCGCCTAGGCTTCAGCTAGCATGCTTTGGAAAGTTTCAGCTAGAGACTCTCTTCTACATCTTTTATTCCATGCCTGGTGACGAAGCTCAGCTTTTTGCTGCAGATGAACTGACCACACGTGGTTGGTGGTTCCACAAGGAGTTGAAGACTTGGCTGTCTCGAGTAGCGAATGTAGAGCCGGCTGTGAAGACAGAGCGGTACGAAAGAGGTAGCTTTTGGATATTTGACACAAGCAGCTGGGAGCGTGTGCGCAAGGACAACTTCCTTGTTCAGTATGAACAGCTAGAGCGGTCTCCTGGGCTTCCGCGGGCAGGTTTGCCTCCACCTGCCCCGTCTGGTGGTAACCCTACGTGATTTTGTGTCGTCTGCCTCATTCCCGCGTTTCTCATGGCCGTTCGTATCTTACCCTGCTCCCTTGTGATAGAGTCCTTTGCGTGCGACAGGAGAAATTGCGATGTCCTTCGCAGGAATTCGGAACCTTCACCATCGCAGGCAGCAACCGTCTCGATCTTCGCGATCGATCCGTGCACAGCCTGTCGTTCTACCTGCAAGACACCGTGAGATTCATCTCCCACATCGTGCAATTGGCACCATGAAAGTGGATTGTCACACCCCCTTCCAGTTGTCCGAGCATCGAAGGACCGTGAATTTCGCGATCCTTTCACGGTCTTTCGACGGTCCTTCGAACGGAACCGACCTGTAAGGATCAGCCACGGAGCATTGCCATGCGCTCATGAAGCACAACTTGCGCCTGAGCGCAACACGCCGCCATTCTTCCTTCCGATGGGATAGAGGCACCATGGAAGAGTCGAAGAAGCGAACGATACGCGTGATGCAGTGGAACACGCTTGCCGACGGGCTCGCGCAACACGGCGACTTCCTACGTGTTTCGGGACAACACCTCGAATGGAAAGCTCGAGGACCACGCATATTGAAGACAGTGACCGAAGCCAACGCAGATGTGGTGTGCTTGCAAGAGGTGAATCGGTACGAAGATTGGTTCCTGCCGCATATGCAGGAGATGGGATACGATGGACGCTTCTGCGCCAAACCTGCGTCGCCGTGCGAGAGGTATGGCTACCCAGTGGACGGTTGCGCCTTGTTCTATCGCACGGAGTACTTCGAGCAGCTCTCGCCGATGCGATGCATCTGCTATGCCCAGCTGGTGAAAGGTTCGTCTCAAAGACAAGTGCTCCAGGTGGCTCATCTGAAGGACAAACGCGTAGAGAAGGAACTGTTTGTTGTCTCCACTCACCTCAAGGCAAAGGCCAACCCGGAGAGTGAAAGCCTGCGAAGGGAGCAGGTGAGGGAGATGCTTAAGTTGTTGTCCAAGTCCATCGAGAACAGAAGGCAAACATTGGAAGCAGGGGGGGCGGTCAGCGCCGAGCCAGCGGTGATAGTGTGTGGCGATTTCAACGACGTTCCCCAATCCTCGGTTGTGAGGGCCATGCTGTCTCATCCCCTGGGCTTCGAGAGTGCATATCCCCTCGATCAGGGATTCACAACATGGAAGTATCGTACAGAGGGACAAAAGAAGGCTACAATCGATTACATTTGGTATGCCGAGGGGAGGGAGATTGGGTTGGAAAGCACCGACGGGCTTGCATCTGCAGAAAGGATTGGGGAAAATGGGCTCCCCAATGAAGAATATCCATCAGACCATCTTGCACTCGTTGCTGATTTTGAGTGGCTGCATTGACAGTCACAACATCGAGATTTATTTGAATAAAATGGAGTGCATGGTTCCTACGTCTAAATCCCACCGAGACTAGCGGCTCACCCACTCGTGCTCCCGCACTGCTTGCAGTGTGAGCCGTTCGTAAGGTGAAGGCACGAGCATCTTCTTCAGCAGATCGGCTAGTGCAGTGTTCTGCAGGTGTGGTGGTAACTTCCTGTACCTTCCAGCAATGCAATTGTAGAGCGTCTTCGAGATGTCTTTCGGGTGGTTGGGATCCTCCCACGCTTGGAATCCTGTTGTCATGAGGTAGAGGGTCGAACCCAATGACCAGACATCGGCGAGTGATGCATCGTATTGCCCTACGGTATTATTTCCTACGTGTAAGAGTTCGGGTGCCATGTAACCTGGAGTTCCAACCCCAAGTGTACGTGCTGATTGGAGTCTCTTCGACAGACCAAGGTCAATGATTTTCAGCTTGTCTGTCTTCAGCTCGATCATGCAATTCTCTGGCTTCAAATCTCTATGGCAGATTTTGTGATGTTCGTGCATGAACTCCACCCCCGACAGCAGCTGCAAGAAGTAGTGCCTTGCTTGATCTTCCACCAACACGCCACCTTTCCTATTCAATACTTCCAATAGGTCGTATCCTTCGATAAGTTCCAGCACAATCACGAGCTGGTCTCCGTCGACGAAGACGTTGAGCAGCGAGACGATGTTTTCGTGTCGGACTTCCGCGAGGTGTCGGATTTCGCGCTCCACTCTTCCCTTGACCATGTCTGCTGCTTCCACAGGTCCCAATTCCAGCACTTTGAGTGCCACCTTTTCTCCTGTCTCTCCGTCGATGCCTTTGTAGACGACAGCCACGCCTCCTCGGTTCAATTCTCGCAAGACCAGGTACCTGATCGACAGGGTTCCACCGTCAGCTTCGTTCCGCCTTCCTTTCCTTCCCACGCGCATCTGCGTTCCACACGCACCTCCCACCTCCCATCTTCGTCCCGGATGGAATCGATGGGACGCGCACTGCCATGATGCGCCGCTGCAGTCGACGAATGGCGCTTTTTTCCGACGTTCGACGAATGTCGAAGAGGATCGCACCCGTCGAGACAAAATCCCATCGAGGACCGTGAAAATCGATCGGTCCACACGGTCCATGGAAGATCCACGTGGCGGAACGAAGTGAACCCATGCGAGCCATGCAACCATTCAGAAAAGTCGCTTGGCACGGTCGATGGTGCGTCGTCCACGCCTCGAGTGCCTTCCAACCGTCCGTGAGAGGCGGGAGCTCCGTTGCGTGGCAGATTGGGGAAAAACGACGTCCTTCGAAAGGCACGCGTCACGACCTTGTGTGCGTTCCTAGGAATACAACGGGATGTGAACTTGAGAACATTTCTTGTACGGCCGAAAATGGGAATGAAGACCACCCGAAACAACCGATGGCATTCCAAGTCGATATGGCCGCTGTCATGCACAAGATCGCCCTCAAGATAGAGGGGCGGCAAACCACATGCCTTGGGAGGTCCAACATCTTTTACTTTCGTGGACCAAGGAAGGGTTTAGCCGATGGCAAGAGTCATCCCAACCCGGGGGAATGCAACGGAAAGAGCGCGAAATGCGCATTATCATTCTATCCGCCTGAACAAGCGGCCGGAACACCGTTTTTTACTCGCCTCAACGCATTGAATTCAGACATGTAGTACGACGAGCTTTTCACCCACTCACTAGATCCTCGATCTCGTTTCAAGATGTGGCGCTTTCCCTCTTCCTGCACCAACCGCCACTTGTTTCCCTCTCTCCACGACACCTGCATTCGTGGCGTTTGCGCGAACGCATTGCACATCCACCGAGCATGGCTTCCTCACGTGCTTCCACTAGGATCGTCGTGTCCCTTGGAGTTTTTTCTCCGGAAGGTGTCGTAGGAGACGGATCCGTCCTTCTAAACCGCAAGACGTATCCAATGAAACGAACGTTTGAAAGGAACCGTTCCTGGATGCAAACCGAACTCGAGTTGGACTCGTTTCGTCACGTGGACGACACCGCCATGCGCACTGCCGACGTTTGCTGCCGCGTGCGCCTCATCGCACGTCCTTCCAACAGCACAGCTCGGAAGGTAGGAACGGTGCACAGCAGTTCCTTCGCTCGGAACGGACGCCAGCTGCAGAGGAAAGCGAAGGCAGGCGTTCGCAACGGATTGGAAGCGACCGTCGGACGGAGGAGATCCGGAGGGAACAGCAAGTGCAACGCCATGGCGACCAATGCTGTGGTCAATGCTGGATCGGAGATGTGCAAAGTAGCCGTGCTTGGAACAGGTTTACTGGGAGCCAAAGTGGCGGAGCGATTGATCCACGAAGGATTCGACGTCGCAGTTTGGAACCGAACCTCGGAGAAATGCGCGTACCTCGGTGAGATGGGAGCCGAGTGCTGCGTTTCGGCTACCGACGCCCTGTCGTATTGTGACGTGGTGCTTCTGTACCTTTCAGATGCGCAGGCGATCGAATCAACCTTGTTCGGGGAAGAAAGTGCCGTAGAAGCACTGGCTGGGAAGTGCGTAGTCCAGATGGGTACAATCGGACCAGCGGAATCAAAACGCCTCCTGGAGCAGGCCCTTGCCGCAAACGCTAGGTACTTAGAAGCTCCGGTCCTCGGAAGTTTACCAGAAGCAATAAAAGGGACGTTGTTGGTGATGGTGGGTGCTGGCGAGGATCCAAGCAACTACACGGCTTGGCCAGTCCTGCAAGCTTTAGGACAGAACCCTGCATACATTGGAGACGTGGGCACGGCAGCAGCAGTCAAGTTGGCCTTGAACCAGCTCATCGCTTCTTTGACAGTTGGATTTTCAACGTCCTTGGGTCTTCTCCAGGCCAACGATGTGGATGTGGACAAATTCATGGGCATTCTGAGGGAGTCGGCATTGTATGCTCCTACGTTCGACAAGAAGTTACAGCGAATGCTCGATCGTGAGTATAGCAATCCTAATTTCCCCACCAAACACTTGCTGAAAGACATCGATTTGTTCGTGGGAGAGGCAGAGACTGCCGGCATTGACACCAGCACTCTGAAAGGCCTGAGGGCGGTTGTGCAGAGGACACTTGATATGGGCCTGGCTGACACTGACTACTCGGCTCTGCACGATGGGGTGACAAAGCAGTGAGATGATCCATCGGATTCCTTTGTCGACTAAAGGAAAACTGGCTCTTTCATGGTTTGATACTGCCAATAAGTTGGCACCATTTTTGAATCAATGTAATCATTTACAAACCTTCAGCTCAAAATCCTACAAGTAGGACATTGAGGGAAAGGTACGTGTGCCGCCTTTTCTCCCACACCGCACCAAGATCAATCCCCATAACCTCGTTTGCACCCACGTGGCTTTACTCATATCCAATCTTTTCTTATGCTGTGATACAAGGACTAGTACATCCTGAACGTCCCGCTTGCATCGGATGGATACAAGAGGCGGGGGAAGGAGCTCTTTCCTTGCTTTCGCGCGAGGCTTGTTTGAAGATTCGATCGTTTATCTATCCTCGAGTTGGGTGCAACAATCATGCGCTGAATCTAGCTTGCTTCCGGTGGAACTGGAATAGGTCGTTCTCCAATCAGATTGCAAGAATGATTCCAAGGTACAATCGCAACTGCTCTACGTCATGCGCTCCAGCCACTTGCATGGTATCGCATGTCGTGGACAATTCCTTGAATATCAATGTTCCGTCCTAGTCTTCAAGGCTGCTCCATGAAATGATGCGAGGACGTAGGTCATCACGTCTTCGTGCAAGCCTTCGTCGTACATCCATGGATCGCCATGCCTTGCCGGGACCACGTCATGTACGTTGGTGGATGCACAAACTGCCATCGTTGTTCCACAAACCTGTCACCAACCTTGAATTCCAATTCGGAAGCAATTGCCATCTCCCGCTTCCCTGGACGAAGCTGCGACGATTCGTTTCGAAACCGTGCGAGTGATGTCGAGGACGTGCGACACCGACGTTCATGGCGACGAAGGCGATACGTGTGAGCGTGTTTGGTCGCAAGAGGAGAGATGAAACGAAGCGTGTGGTCTTGGGAGATTCGCCGGACGTAATTGACGTGAACGACGCGGCTTTCCCGTCGGCTGGGATGAACAGGACTGCAGCGACGTCGAGCTCGTGTTGGCGAGCGTGTGGAACGTGCGGTCGCCAACGATGCTCACGTGGAAGAAACTCTTGTGAACCTGCTTGAAGCCGCGTGATGCTGTCCTGCTGCGTGGTAAATGGCTGAATGCTACGCGAAGGCCTAGCGAAGAGAGCTTCACGACCAACGCTGGATCGTGCCTGTCGGAACAGCCTCGTCGGAGTCCATGCGAAACGATGTGATGGTGTGTTATGCAGTCGATAGGAATATGACTGAAATGGAAAACTTGATTGAATGCTGGAATTTGCTTTCAAAAGAGTCTGAGTGTGCTAGCTTGCGCAGGAATTTCGAACTGCAGCAGCACTGCTTTGCGAGGACGTGAGTCAGGTCTCTCGCTTCTGTGGAGTGGTCTCCTATCAGGAAGAATGAGCAAAAATTTTCACGCACACTTTGATAAGTTCGTGATTCACAGGCTGAAACTCCTAACCACCGACAACATTCCCATGCAAAACACCAGCATCGATGTAAACAGTCCCAACATGGAGGTTGCGTGCAATACGTGCAAGAAACACCATTGGTAGGCCCCGCACCAGTTTGCAAAACAGAGGAAGGAGACGATGAAGGAGTAGATTTTTACTTGGGTTGCATGGAAAGCATACTTGTCCGCATTACCAAAAGGAAGCAGATTGCAAAATTTTCTGGCACATACCTGGCAGGCTGTCCAATGCCTGTGCAGGCAGCTACAAGACTTGGTTGTGATTCATGTGGGTGGCGTTTGAGCACCTTTGCGTTAGGCTGCAGTTGCCAGCGCAGAGCGGACCTCGTCCACCATCTTCTTGAAGACCGGGCTCTTCATGAGTTTTGACTCGAGCGAATAGGCCTTGTTGCATGCTTCTGCAGCTGCTTCCCATTCGCCACGGTCGATGTGTGCTTGAGCGAGCTTGAGGTATCCTTTGTGCCATTCTGGTGCGATTTCGACGGCCCTACGTGCGTCGTGCAGGGATTCTTCCGTGTTTCCCAGCGCAAGATGTCCGGTCGATCGGTTGGAATGAACCACGTGCAGCATTTGTTCGGATCCTTCCTCTTGCATGGCTTGGATGGCCGCGTCGTAGCACGTGATGGCGTCCTTCCAATTGCCTTTTTCTCCCGCGTCGTTCCCAAGTTCCCGCATGTTCCACACACCTTCGAGGATGGACGCCTTGGCTCCGCCGAACGAATCGTGTACCACTGCAGCGACGCTTCTTGCGGAAGCACAGCGTTCGTATTGCGCCGTGGAAGGCAAGACGACCACGTTGGGTCCGTTGCCACATCGTCCGAGGCATCCGCAACGGTTCACGTGCACGCCGCGCGGCACCATCGCCTCGAATTGCCGCGCGGTGTCGTACGAACCGTCCCTCCTGCACGTCCGGTTGGTGCAAACGCGCACTTCGGCACCGGATGGCACCGCCATGCTCCTTTCCGACGTGCACGTGTCGTTCCGACACGTGGAATGGTGTCGGAACAGATGGATGGTGAAGAAATGTCCCATCTCGGAGCAGGGGAAAGGTGTGGAAGGAGGACCAGGGAAGAGGAGCGATGCACAAGCAAAGCAGGAACGAGAAAGGTTCATACAGGCACACGGTTGCAACTGCCGAAAGCTGCCATCTTCCGTGCCACGACTTCAGACATAGCTGCACGGGCACCGGACAGGGCATCCAAAAGATCGCCAGTGCAGAAAGCGGACAGGTGATCCACGTAGGCCTGGCGGAGCTCGGTGTTGACGTTGAACTTGGCCACACCAGCAGCAATGCAACTTTGCAAGAGCTCCGGGTCTAATCCCGAAGCACCATGTAGCACCAGGGGCACGTGGTCAGGGACGCATTCGCGGATGGAACGAAGCAATTCCAGGTCGATCTTTGGACCCCCAGGCCCATATTTTCCATGGACATTCCCCACACAGACAGCCAAAAAGTCTACGCCCGTGCGCTGGACAAATTCCAATGCCTGATCCGGATTGGTGAGAGCTGCTAATCTTTCCTCCACAGCAATGCCATCCTCGTTACCAGATATTCTGCCCAACTCACCTTCCACGAACATGCCATGCTCATGAGCAAGGTGACACTCCCAGCTCGTCTCTTCTATGTTTGCTTCAAACGAAAGGGACGAATTATCGGCAAGAACAGCATCCATTCCGTAGCACATCGAGAGTTGTGTTTCCTCTGTGCTTGCATGGTCCATAAGCACCGCTATCGGTACAGCAGCACTTTTTGCAGCTGAGAGGCATGCGTCCACCAGTGTCCGACCCGCATGCTTGAGAACTGTTGGATGAATCTGTAGAATAGCAGGAGATCTGCAATTTTCTGCTGTGTCAACAACAGCCCGTACACCCACCAGGTCGTAGACATTAAAAGCTCCAATTGCGTACCCATTCTTCGATGCATCAAGGAGCATGTCTTTCAGATTGGTTTTTGGAGGAAGCGACCAACGTGTGACAACTTCCCGGATTGCATCCACAGAACCGACATTTCCTGGGAAAACTATGTAATGCAGGTGCGGCCACTTGCCATCCCCACCCAGCTGCCAAAGTGGTACCCCTTTATCTGCTTGACCCAAAACCATCGCATCCGTTGCACCTATGGCTTTCTGACAAGTATCACTTGATGTGATCCCACCTTTTGCAAGCACATACCTGGGCCTTGTCTGAAGAGCATGGACTACTCCGACCAAAGCAGAGCTTACTTGAGCATTGATCGTCAAACTCTCACTCTTCGAAACACCCGCGACAAGTTTTCGACTTGTAAGAATGAGGACATCAACACCTTTGGAGAGGGCTACATCTGCTCGGCGTACAATGTCGGAGAGTATGTGTTGGTAGTCATCCGAACGGAGCGCATGTTCGACATGAAGTTGCAAGACTTCTAAAGAGCCAGATCGGCCCCTGATAAGACTTTCAATCTGCAAGCTAGACTTTGGCACGTAGGAACCACAGACAATAAGACCCCCTGTCGTCCCATTCCAAGTCTCAAAGTGCAACTCTGAGGGCAGTATTGGTTGTCTGATTTCAAGCCCCAGTCTTGCAGAGACAAAAGATGCGCCGGTCCGACTGAGTACATGCAGACCAGCTGCTTCAACTTTCATGACAGCACATGCCACAACTTGCAAGTCCCTGTCATTAAGCGCGTTGACAATGGCAACAGTGCCTTTTTTCATTGCAAGCATCATCGAAGCAACTCCTGTGCTACCTTTGGTGCGAATATCTTCGATTGAAATGGAAGCTACGTCTGATGCTTTCACTTTCCCGTTAGTTTTTTCTTCCACCCACATCTTCATATTGCTGTTTAGGTACCCGAACGACTTGTCTTGTGCAAACTCCGTGTTTGCACAGGGCACAAGCGTGTCACCATCAGCCACATAATGGATGTCATTTACCGTGTAGCGGCCACCTGCTTCGAAAAAGGGACAAAGAATAGTGATGTCTGGCTGGCCCAAGACTTGACCAACAGCATCTGCTTCTTCTGGATAGTGGCCTCTCAGGGTTGAATCTCCCCTAAGGACAATGCTGAATTCTACCCCTACTTTCTGGGCAGCTTCTTTAACATTGCTGCAGATTTCCTCAATCAACGCTGATGCTTCAGCAGCAGGCAAGGATCTTGAGTTGGTCAAAATATAAAACCCAGGTTTGCTGCAGATTAGCTCTTCCTCCAAAGTGTCAATGTCCCACCTCATCAAAACATGTATGTTGTGTACTGTTTGTGTCCCAGTTGGATCATCGTCAAGAACTACTAGTTTTTTGGTGTTTGGAGCGCCCAACTGTACTCGAATTTCCTCCAGAGCACCCTTGGGATCTGGGTCAGGTGCTGCTGCGAGCACATCTGCCAGGGAGCAGTTCTCTTCCCTCCTAACGTACTGATCTGACTTCACCTGAATCCCAGCAATGTTCTCAAAGACCCTGACAAGCCCTGCATCATCCTCTTTGCCAAAGCCAGCGGCGCTGCCCATGAGGAATTGCTGGTGTGCCGTTGATGCAAGTGGCAGAGGGAAGGACATCTTCTTACCCTCATCTAGCACCAGGCCAAGATCCTTCACAAAAATATCAAGTGCTGAGTGAGGCGTGTAATCCCCTTGGAGCATGTGAGGAACTCGGTTTTCGAACATCCAAGAATTACCCGCAGCCCCTACAATAATGTTGTACACCTGGGTTGTATCTACTCCTGCTCGTGCTGCAAAAGCCATAGCTTCTGCTGCTGCAGCAATGTGAGACCCTGCCAAGAGCTGGTTCACTAATTTGACGGTAGAAGCAGCTCCCACTCCTCCTCTGACCACATGCACAGCCGAAGCCATTGCTTCCAGTACAGGTGCTGCCTCACCAATCGCCTTGTCCGATCCTGCTGCAATCACCGTGAGCTCTCCACGGGAAGCCCGTACCGTTCCTCCACTCATAGGTGCATCCACCAGATTGCATTCGACCTCCTCTCTTCGAAGGCGCTCTGCCAAGCCTCTCACGTATCCCGGAGCGACGGTACTGCAGAGCACAATGGTGGATCCCTGCAGGACACTTCGTGCGATCCCATGTGCTCCAAAAATCGCCTCGTCTGCTTGTTGAGCATTCACGACGGCAAGTACAACGACTTTGGCATCTCTCGCTGCATCTTCAGGCGAACCTGATCGCATGACACCTCCTTCAAAGGCACGTGTCGGATTGGTCCCTTCCGGGAACACGTCATAGCCGCGCACGTGGAAGCCTTTCCTCGCGAGCGTCGACGCCATTCCACTTCCCATGGCACCGAGTCCGACGAATCCCACGCGGCATTGGACCAGCGTCATCGCATGCACGTGCGTCGAAGTACGTGGTCGCTTCTCTTCGTGCTGTGGAATGCAGAATTGACGAATCTCCACGACACGGGACCCCAATGCCACCTCGATACGATGGGAAGGTCGTATCGATATCTCCGTCCAGGTATCGATCGAATTCTTTCGATCTCAATTCCACGTTTTGGTCTGGCCTATCGTGGCCTTTCCACGTAGGCGTCGTTCATCACATGCTGAGTGCGAAGATGTGCGCATACCCACATAGGGTTGGATTGGACGCCGTCCCTGCCAATCCATCAGCGGACGAACGGTGCAAAAGCTGCGTCACATAGCTTGCTTCATGGGACATGTCCGAAGGATGACCTTTACTACCCACTTGCTAGGCCGCGGAGCTGTGCCCTCCATGTTCTAGAGCAAAGGGAACCGTGACAATTCATGCGCCATCGGATATTGGATTCATCAAATAGGCTACCTCGCACAAGAGAAAGGCAAAATTTTACCGCAAGTAAACAAAACGTACACCGAGGATGTGTAGGAAGACGTTTTTCATTGTTCCTACGAGGTGTTTCATACATCATTCCAGCCCTTCACACACGAACGGTATAGGAGAGAAATTGTGAAAAACCCGCACGTTCTACGACCATTCAAGGGGCATTCTCGAGAGCAAGAGTGGAACATTGGCAAGCCGATTTGGCCATGGAAAAGGATTGAGGAATCTTTTTGTATCACGAGTTGGAATGTGGGAGTCGGCGATCTCGTCATTGCACTTCCTTTGATCCAACACCCTTCCTCGACATTTCACACGCGCCATCACCGCGTATTTTGAACTCCGGTCATATTGTGATCATTTGAAAATTAATTTGAACGTACAAAGGTGCTATTTCCGGAGCCAAAACATCCGACTCTTTCTTACCTTGCGCAATATTGAGAATCTCTGCTCGTTCTCATTGGAGCACCCCCTTCGTCCCCTATAGCGTATTTCGTGGGAGCGTTTCAAATGTCCAATTCGCATCAATCGCTTTTCCCACTTCTTGTCCGAACAAGCGCACATCAACAAACTTTTTCGTTGCGGAACATCCAATAAGAATCTGATTCGTGCGAGGGGTGCGTGTTCATCCCAATAATCCTGGCAAGTCAATTGCCACAAAAGCGGAGGGAGGAACGCGTGCAAGATTATATCGTTCCATCATCAACATGCGGAAAAGGTAGAAAAGAACGTGCAAGCGTGCATCACGCCCACAGCTCCCACCCTAAATGGATCCTTGTGTGTTTACCTCGACATTTCGGGATAACAACTAGTGACCGTGTCTTTCTCAACTAGCGGTTGCTTGCCAAGATGGAACGGAGATTGTTTGACGCGAAAGGCTCGCAATTGTGGAAGCGTAAGCGACAGGACTACCTTGCACTATCCCTAAACTTTGGTATACTTGTCTTCAAGCGCAGGCTCAAACTTTATTGTGTGGGAAGAGACCCTGGAGACGCTTTCCACGTTCTCCCATGCATGCTTTTTGCATACCCAAACGCATTGTTGCGCACAAAGCAAGGGACCACCCAAAATGGTCGCGACGTAGGATTCGAATACGAGATGGAAACCAGAGCGCGAGAGAAGCAAGGAAGGCAGTCTTTCCCGATTCACAGCCGATGCAATGGGACTGCCACGTGCGGGAAGACAGCTGGTTTGGTCGTGGAGGTTGGCTCATCCACACAACGTTTCGGATAGGTCAGTTCTCCGTTTCCACTCGTGTAAAATCGAAGGTAAAATCTCAATCTTGCAGATCGTCCGAGCCAAATTCTATCGGCAGAGATCCTCGAGACGCAGGAGCACGTGTGCGATGGCGACGAAGACGATGGCGATGCGCGGGGTTGCATCGGTGGGAAAGAAGTGCCCAACACGTCTGAAAGGGAGGAAATCTCGAGTGAGAGTCGGTGCTGTCGATGGAGGATTGGCGGAAACTGCGGTGGCTCATGTGGAAAGCCTCTCCCAGAACTTCGAGAACTCGATTTACTTGCTTGCAGCTGCAGTTGCCACGGCTGACGACGGGGTTGCCGAAACGGCAAATGAGTTTGTGAAGAAGAAGGGGATCCTCACACCTCTCGTGGATACGTTCGAAACGCTACTGAAATTCATCCAAGGAGGCTTAGATCACGTGCACGTGCCTTACTCGTATGGATGGTCCATCGTTATGCTTACTCTCTTGGTAAAAACCGTCACCTATCCTTTGACCAAAGCCCAAGTGGAAAGCAGCTTAAACATGCAGAACCTCAAGCCAAAGATCGATGCCATCAACAAACGTTTCGAGAACGAACCTGAACTCAAGCAGCAGGCCACCGCCAAACTTTACCAAGAAAACGACATCAACCCTCTCGCCGGCTGCTTGCCTGTGTTTGCCACTTTGCCGGTATTCATTGCTCTTTATCGAACTCTGTCTCAGGTATCAAGTGAAGGTTTGCTCACAGAAGGTTTTTACTGGATACCGTCATTATCTGGTCCCACTACAATCGCTGCTCGACAAGCGGGCACAGGAACCGCATGGTTGTTTCCGTTTGTGGATGGCGCTCCACCAATTGGATGGGAGGATGCCCTTGCATACCTTGTTTTACCTGTAGCCATTATTGCAGCTCAGTTTGCATCCCAAGAAATACTCCAGCCACCACCAACAGATGACCCGAAAGCGCAACAGACGCAAGCTGTTCTGAAGTTCCTTCCCTTGATGACTGGTTATTTTGCTCTCTGTGTACCATCAGGATTGACGTTGTACTGGTTCTCAAACACAACAATAACCATTGCCCAGTCGATTTACCTGCGCAAATTTGGTGGGGCCAAAGCAAGAGTGGAGGCACAGAAGTTTAACATGAAGTTGGGTACAGCACGGCGTCCTACACACCTACAGTACCGCTACAGCGAAAGGCAGCTCAAGGAGTTCAAGAGAAGAGAGGAAGAGCAACGAGTCGCAACTGCAGCACAGCGAGCACAGGCAAAAAGTGACTATGCCGAGACCGTAGCTTTTGTCAGTGGGGATGAAGAGAGCATGACCCGCCGTGACGCTGGGAGCAATGGAAGGCACGAGATAGTTCCAAAGATGGAAGGTGAGCTTGAACACAAGGAAGCTCCTGCAGAGAAAAAAGGAGTAGAAAAACCAAGATATATTGTGAAGCGAAAGAGGAAATCAGACAAGGTCATGAAGATACTTGCCTAGAATGTAAAGCATGAATACTCTCATTGTGAGAGTCCCTGGCGGAGTTATTTCTGGCACCTGTTGAACGATTAGTATACTTTCGGCAGCCCAGTGTCGAGGTCCAGCAAAGAATCGGTAGGAAGTTGTAGTAACTTTGGCCCCCCACCTACGTTCAGGATCTTGACGTCCTTTACAAGACCGCTCCATCTCGCAGTTTTGGTGCCAGGAGGTGGCATGGTAGTAAGTGCATCCATGCTTTCTATACCTGTTGCGCTCAAGACTTTCCTGTCTGGGCAGATGTTTACCAACCCCATTTCATCCGACGGAGGGAAGTAATACAAGATGTTCTTCAAAACCGTCGCAATCTTGTCTTCTTTTGTAAGAATGAACACATTGAGACCGGAGTCAAAGGTGTACGCAGCAATATTCTCTCCCGCAACATGGTTCATATCATTGACCACCTCCATCACCAGCTCGAGATGATGATTTGAGAAGAAGATGGGTGGCTGTGCATCCATGCAGCATCCTTGCACCTGATTGGTGTCTTGCATGACAATTTTGGCAAAGTGGTGGAAGCTCTTGTTGTGGATGGCATCTCGCAGCTCCAGCATGTATTCGGGCACTAGGTGCTTGGCACGCAGTTTCAAAAGCTGAGACGTTTCAGCACATTTACGCATTGCTTCTGTTGAAGTGAGCTTCATCTTGGCGTCATTGAGGGAAATGGCCAAGATTTTGAGTTCTGGCCAATGATTTTCTTTGGCCAATTGCATGGCGAAGCTGTCAGTCCCATCTTCCTTCTCCCCTTTCTTCCACGCGACAAATCCCCCATACAAGCACCGGCAGGACCCTCCCAGGAACTTTCTGGCAATGATGGACAGGTGCCCTGGAAAGTCTTCGCGGAAATGGAGGAGTGCAGCGAGGCAATAGAGCAGGGTGGAAAGTTCTGCTTCTGCTCCCAGGACTTCTTCTCCCACGTTCCCTTTTGCGATGGCAATTCGGATTCGCATTTCTGCGAGATCCGGGTACCCTGAACTTTTGCATTTGTCTCGGAGCAGTTCGAGGATGCTCGGCAAGTGTTCGTAGTTCGAGGCACGCTTTTCACGTCCGTCGACCCAGAGTCTGTCCGAACGGAAGGCCGTGCAGGCGATGGCCGTGACGGTGGCTCCGGTTTCGCCGGCGTCTACGGAGATCGAAATCGATCCGTTCATGGGCAGCCTCAGGGTCTCGTTTTCGTATCCCCACGCTTTGACGATCGGCAGTCCCATCGGACACCTTGCGTTGGCCACGTGCAGCACTTCTTCTTTGAGATCCACGTCTTCTTCCATCTCCGGCAGTTCTTCCCCTTGTCCTTGGAACCCCGCGAAGATCTTCAGCGGCTGGGTCCAGCAGCTCAGGAACGACGCCATGCTTCCTTCCTTTCCTTCCCAGCACCACTCCGCTGTCTTTTCTCCGCTTCTTGGCGCGCACACGCGCCTTCGCGCGTTCCTTCGTCCCACTTTGTCCGCTCTGTTCGTGCACCTGCATCTCTTCCCACCTTCGATTCCCTTTAGTCCCGGTGGATCTCGGGTCAAACCCACCTTTCTACCGTCGATCCAACCCGATCAAAAGGCGTCCGATTGGACCGACCCCATCCAGTCAGGAAGAAAGCGAAACGGGGGGGACCGCGTCCCCACCGTCCCCCTTCCTCGCCGGTACGAGGCAAAAGAACCTCGGTTTAGGAGGGGGAGGGAGGGAGAAAGACGGGGAGGCGAGGTATCGATCGACGAGGAGAGATGGGCAGGCAGACGCACAGGGAGAGAGAGGGGGTGTGAGGGTGTGGCAGAGAGAGAGAGAGAGAGAGAGAGAGAGAGAGAGAGAGAGAGACTGCCTGTGAGGGTGTGGCAGAGGAGAGAGAAGAGAGAGGAGAGTCTGAATCGACGCGATGGATGGACGCACGTTGCGCTTGGTGAACTTGAGCGAAGTGCTCGCCGAAGAACATCCGGAAGTGGACGAGGTGAAGCAAGAAGACCTGCACGCGTTCGACGAAGGGACGCTCAAGGAATACTACCGCAGCGGTGGAAGACAAAGACCCGACAATCCGAGCTTGGAGGCCGATCGTTGGGCGTACTGGAAAACCGACGAGACGAAACGTGGACGCATCCGACTGTTCTGCTTCCATCACGGTGGCGGAAACATCAGCTTCTTCCGACAGTGGATCAATCGGAACGAATTCCCGGAACACGTGCACGTGGTGGCGGTGGAACTGCCGGGAAGAGGACTGCAAAGACAAGCCAGGCTCTTTCGAAACATGGAAGAACTCGTCGGAAAGATGGTCGATGCACTCGACGAGCTCCTGTGGAACGATCCCATCGTCTTCTTCGGACACAGCTTGGGCGCACTCGTGGCCTTCGAACTGACGCGTGAACTGCGAAGGCGGAAACGGAGACTGCCGGATCACGTGGTGGTCTCCGCGCGAGCAGCGCCGCACCTGGGCTTGTCCGACCTTGGCAAGCCAGAGCTGCACGCCATACCCAACGACGAAGATTTCGTGCGCGAGATGCAGGTCTGGTATCAGAATCCGGACTTGTCCAAGGTGGTGGCGGTTCCTGAACTGAAGGATTCCGCCATTCGCATCTTGCGTGCGGACATGGAGTTGTTCGAGACGTACGTTCCTTGTCCTTCGGAGCCGCCGTTGGACGTGCCCATCACCGCGTACGCCGGCGAAGAAGACGCAGGAAACGCGGTGGACGCCGTCTCCGAATGGCAGGCGCACTCCTCTCGCACCTTCGACCTCCGCGTCTTCTCGGGAGGACACTTCTACTGGCGTCCCGACGCGCGTGCGCTCCTCCATGCGTTGACGCAGCTCTGCGAGGACGTCCTGCGACGTGGCACGTGACTTGGCCGTTCGTGTTCCACCTCCCAGGATTTGGATCGATGGGTCGTGTTAACTCGGCCGAAGTTAACCCAAGGGAAGGAAGCGAAAGACCAGGACTGAATCGGATGGATCGAGTCGACTGGGACACCGTGGCTCTCCCACGTGGACAGCGCCACACATGGCGCTCTTCGCCGAACCGCTCGCACCCCTCTGCGAAGCCTTGGGACTGCCTCCGGAATCGGTGCTGATGGTCCTCTTCTTCTTCTTGGCCCTGCCGATCGGATACGTGCATCGATACGTGCCGACGGTCGCAGGGAAACACCTCTATGCCTTTGGGACTGGACTCGCCATGCAATACGCTTGCTTCGAAGGTGACACCCTCAAACTCATCGTTCCGTGTGTCGTGGTGTATGCGATGATGATCGTGTGGAGACGTAAGTGTGGACTGCTCACCTGGATCTTTGCATTCTCCTTCCTCATCTCAAGGCATGTGCAGAACCTGGACGTGGAAAAGTGGAGGGATGGAGGAGTGGATTACACCGGTCCACTCATGGTCTTGGTCCTGAAACTCATTGCAGTGGCGGTGTGCTATGAAGACGGGCTCGTCAATGGAAAGATGAGGGAGCCTCAAGCCTATAGGAGCCTCAAGAAATTGCCGAACCCAGTGGAATTTCTCGGTTATCTATTCTTCATGGGGACTCTCATGACGGGACCTTTTACGGAGTTTGCAGATTACAGAGATTTTACAGAAGGGGCTGGAATGTGGAAAGAGAAAAGACCCTCTTCAGCTGTGCCAACCCTGAAGCGATTTCTTACATCCTTGACTTCAATGTTTCTTTATCTGAAGCTGAGTGCCATCTTCCCAGTATCCTATGTGGCCACCCCCGATTTTTTTGCCAAACCTGTGCTTTTGAAATGGGCCATCATTTACGTCACATTCACGGCAGTGCGGTTCAAGTACTACTTTGCATGGACCATTTCTGAGGCATCGCTCATGCTGGCGGGATTCTCATATAATGGGACAGTTGACGGGGTCGCAAAGTGGGATAGGGCAGCCACCGTCAAAATGCTCAGCGTAGAAACCAGCTCAAGCGCCTCATTGTTTGCGCTGAACTGGAATATTCAGACAGGTAACTTTCTCCGCAGGTACGTATATGAACGGCTGGTTCCCGAAGGCAAGAAGCCTGGAACCTTTCCACTATATGCTACACAGATTGTCAGCGCTTTGTGGCATGGTCTCTTTCCTGGATACTTCAATTTTTTCATCGGCATCTCTGTGATGGTACAAATATCACGAGTCACATATAAATGGCAACAGAAGCTGGCCAACAGTTCGTGGAGCTTTCCTTTTCGCGTAGTTTTGACAGTTTGGAATATAATGATGCTGTCATATTTGGCAATGGGATTCTGTTTGATGGATACAAATGCTGCAATGAAAAGTTACTCTTCTTTGCACTTTTCTGGGCATTGGATGCTGCTAGGTGGTCTGGCTCTGGCCACTCTCATTGGGCCACCTCGTGGCATGGAAGCTTACCCGAGTCGACCGAAGCTAGCTTGAGCACCCCTGTACTTCCCGTAATAAATTGCACCAATCACAGATTTGACAAAGGCCTTTCACCACAGAACTGTTCTGCGTGTGGTACGTTTCTTTGGTCTCGTTGCACGTCAGCAATTGCGATTCCCAATCTTTTTTGCAGTTCTATTGGAAGAGAGAGTGAAAGTAATTTGGCTTCTGTAGGTGGGGATTGGCAAATTGGGCATTTCACAGACAGATGGCCACACTTTTCCAGAAGGCAAATCCAATCTATGCTCATTCGATACTGATTAAGCACTTACGCTAAGGATTGGATAGCAATGAACCTAGTACTACAGTAAAATGAGCAACAATAAGATGGAAGATGACGTGTTCCAATCTCTAAATATTGTTCCCTACTCCCGTTGCATTGTCGCAGCTACTTCGAAATTCTCGCTGTGGCATGGACAATTCCCCCATAAACATCGCAGTGGATAACGTTCCCCGTGAGCCGTGCATCTTGAGAAGCATGATGCTCCTTCGAGTCGCCCCATCCATGAGAATATACCCCTCCACCCTTCGCCATTTTGGGATCCGGCGAATCCTTGGCCTTTCTCCTTTACCAAAGGGTGGAATGCTATCAAACTCGGTGAGTGGGGGTTCTTTGACGCGAGGAATCCGAATTTGCGGATTTTCCGTTCTGTGGGGTTACTCTTGATGCAGATCTCGCAGGCGTTGGACGATTGTTTTCGGAAACCTCTTCCACTCTCGGTGGTTTTGGGAAGGGAGTAGCGAACCTCTTGCACATCACCCTTTGCGTCGATTCTTCCTTTTCTTTTCCTCGCACGTGATAGGTTAACCGCGAAATTCATTCGACTCGCTTGTAACAATCGTGCGTCTTATCCTTCGTGTGTGGCGCCATCTACTTTGCCAAATTTTCTTACTCCTTCCTTACTTTTATCCTGTATAATTTTTGGCATCTAGAAATTGGGTCGTTGAGAATTTGACCCGATACAACACATAATCCGAAAGAAGGCGCTCAGATCCAAGCATGACTTGCCTCTTCGTTCAAATTCAAGCCACATTTGAGGAGACATGGCACCAAGAAGAAGGACAATCGACCATGTCCAAACAACCCTGCATTCTCCCACCCACGCGACCAACACCTCTCTTGGATCCTAGCGTCTGGCACACGCCGCTTCCATTGCGCGTGTTTCGATGGACACGCTGGCCGTCGACCTGGACAACGACTTTCGCAGGAACAACATCGATCCACGCGGTACGTTGGAGACGCCATGGCGTCAAGTGCACGAGCATTGTTCCCTTCTGCCTATAAAAAATGGCGGGTAGGTGCTCGTCGTTGCCGATCGTCTGCTGGGTTTCCTTCCGTTTCGCCCGATCAAAATTCCGGTTCCATCCGATCAAGCGTTCCTTTCAAAACCCGTTTGAAAGGACGTCGAAAGGGACGTGTGGTCCAGGCGGTGCGAACGTTCGTGTGGGAAGAAAGCGCACGTCGGCGATGGACGCGAAGCGATTGCTGCGCCTCGTGGTGCGCGAAGTGCATCCCGACCGCTACACGAAACATTCGGAGGCGGCGGAGACCAACGCAGAGGCGTTGAAGGAGCTCAACGCCTACGTGGATGCGCCGAGGGAAACCAGGAGGCGAATCAAACTGGAATTCCTCGTGCGAAGCGGGAAAGAAGAAGACGAAGCCGCCGATGATTCGAGCGAAGAACTCGTGCGCTTGAATCCGGTGCTGGAAGAAAAGGGAACGCTAGCGCCGCTCTTTCGGACCTTCGGGTTCCTCTCGGAAGAAGAAGTGTGGGCGTGGGAAGAAGCGCCGAGAGATGACCGAGACCTCGTCGATTGGCTAAGAGAGATCGTGGAAGATGCGACAAAAGCTGCTGCGAAGCACGACAGGTTGAGGAGCGAGTCCAGGAGGCTTTGTCGGCTGTTGGAAAGGGAATTGGACCTGGAAGAGCTCTCGCTAGGAGGTGCAGAATTCAGCTCTCGTGCAGACACCCAGAGAAAGAACCTAGAACTCCTGTCTGAATTCCAGGACATTGCACGTCACCTGTCCGCGGAAGCAAGAACTAGGTTTCGTGGTGTGAAAGTATGTCTATGCGGACCAGGAACCAACGGTTTGCAGAAGGACGAATCCTGCATGATTGGCAGTGATGGCACGCTCTTCTTGCTTGTCTGCGAAGAGCTCTGTAGCTACTTGGAAGGCATAGAGGGTCAAAAGCTTCTATTAGCTTCAAGAATGGGCAATTACTGGAGAGAAAGGGTGGAACATCTCTCGCAAGAGATGCGGACCATGCTCTCGGTGGACTCTGTGGTTGTGGATCATTCATGGGAGCCCGGAGCAATGGGGCCACAAAAGTTCTCATTGTGGGCACGGAGGATGTTGGGGTACAAGGAAAACTTTGAGTCACAGTTGTCGGGACGACACATTCCTATAACTGTGTTGGTGCATGATGACTTTTGCAGCCCCCTCATTGATCACGCGACTAGTAGCAATGTCATACAAGTGAGATCCGACTGTGCCCCTCAGCGGCTGCTGGAATTTCTTTTGACAACTTCGATGGAGGAGCTGATTCAAACTGCATCGGATGTACAAAATGAGAGGAAGAACATGGAGGTGTTGTTGGATCAGGTACGGGATGCATTTAATGCAAAGTATGTGGTGTCTGTCCTTTCGAATACGGAGTGTGGTCGAGTGGTGTCTGCCTGCAACAGGCTACTCGAACACTCCGAGTTGATACATCAACAAGTTGACCTATCCGGAACCTCACTCTGCATTGACGATTCTTACGATGCATGGGACAATGGTTTCATATCTATACCTTATAACTTTCAAACGGGAGATTTGCAGGTCAGGCTGCGCAAGCTGTTGCCACCTGGAAAGTCTCGTACGAAAGATGTTTGCGCACCTGCCCCAAGGGCGTTGCTACAGCATGCTGTGACTGCACGAAAGGGGGCACGGCATTTCCCTAAGATATCCTGCCTGTGCAAAACTGCACCCCCACAACACCTAGGCCGGAGACAAGTGAGAAGTAGAGTACCTAGGCCCCGAGCCAAACTGCTTCCATCTATCAGCATGGCACGGTGAGACGGGTGGTTTTGCTGCTTCGTATAATGTGTACAGTCTAATTGGAATTATATTAACAAGTCTACTGCAAGAAATTGTGAATAAATGACAACTGCACTTGCTTCTTACCGTACGAACGCCTGCATTTATTCTGCGCATGTTTCGTCACCATCCAGTGTTTCTATGCTTCACCCCTTAACTTTGGCAGCAGGATCTTGTTGATTAAAGCAGGATTGGCCTTGCCTTGAGACTTTTTCATGACCTGACCAACAAAAAAACCCTGCAGCTTATCCCTACCTGCCCGAAACTGCTCCAGCTGCTTGGGGTTTGCAGCCAAAACCTCGTCAATCATGGCTTCAATTGCCCCCGTGTCAGATATCTGTACCAAGCCACGTTCCTCGACAAGTATCTTTGGGCTGCCTCCTTCTTGGAGAAGGACTGGAAGAATTTCCTTTGCAATTTTCCCCGAAATCACTTGCTCTTCAATCATGGAAACCATTTCCGCAAGCGCAGCTGGTGTCAATTTTGCATCTTCTATGTTGACTTTTTCTTCAGAGAGATATTTTGCAATGTCATTTAATATCCAATTTCCAGCAGCTTTTGGTGCTGCACCCTCCTCCAAGCAAGCATCAAAGAATGAGGCGATTCCTTTGTCATCTGCCAGCGTAAGAGCGTCTGACAAGGGTAGTCCTAATTCCAAGTATCTCATTCTCTTCTCGTGTGGGAGTTCTGGCATCCCATTCCGGACTTCTTCTACAAATTCTTCGGTCAGCACAATGTCCGGCAAGTCAGGCTCAGGGAAATACCTGTAATCTGCCAGTCCCTCCTTCTTTCTCATGACTTTCGTGGCCTGCGCACTCTCATCCCACAGCCTCGTCTCTTGGCAAATGAGATCCCCCTTTCCACTTTCCAGCAATTGCACCTGTCGCTCGACTTCAAAGTCGACTGCCTTCTGCATTGCTGCAAAAGAGTTCATGTTTTTGATTTCTACTTTGGTGCCTAATTCTGTTGTGCCTTTCGGACGAACAGAGACGTTGACATCACATCTAAGTGACCCCTCTTGCATGTTCCCATTCCCCACCCCGAGGTACCGCACAATGCGTCGGAGTTCTGTGGCATACTCGGCAGCTTCTTGTCCACTGCGCATGTCTGGTTCCGACACGATCTCAACCAGTGGTACTCCTGCTCGATTGAGGTCGATTTTGGACTGCGTGGCACTTGCGAGATTTCCGGCTGTTCCATCGTGCACCGACTTGCCAGAGTCCTCTTCCATGTGCGCCCGCGTGATGCGTACTGGCGTGGGCTCTGAGCTACCAGGTGCACGCACATGAATGACTCCAGATTGTGCGATGGGCACTTCGTGCTGCGAGATTTGGTATCCTTTCGGCAGGTCGGCGTAGAAGTACTGTTTTCGATCGAACCTCGAGTGCAGGTTCAGCTGACAGCCAAGTGCCAGTCCGAGCGCCGCCGCTCTTCGCAGGGCATCGCCGTTGGGCCTCGGGAGAGCACCTGGAAGTCCTGCGCACACCGGACAGATGTGTGCGTTCGGTTCGGCACCATAGGATGCCGGACATGCGCAGAAGGCTTTGGTCTTCGTGGAGAGCTGCACGTGCGTTTCCACACCGACGACGGCTTCGTAGTCGTCGCTGGCACGCGTCGCCACTCCCATTTTCGATCCGTCTCGTCTGGTTCTCGGCTTCTCCTTCTTCCACACCTCCCTTATGGCCGCGGACACGCTCCTTCGCTTCCCGCACGTCGCACGCATCGCCGGAGTGGTGCGCATGTCGTCCACTTCGCCTTGCCTCCAACGTCGTTGCGCACGTCGTCTCCCTCTCCTCCACCTCCCAGAGAGAAGAAACTCCCATGTAGAGAAGAAACTCCCTCCGGGGGCAGGAGAGGGATGGGGGTGGTTGTGGCGTGCGCATGGGCCACCACGACGAGCTTTGGTGGCGCGAAGCGATGACGAAGTATGCGCAGCTGGTGGTGGGTCCAGCAGGCGTGGGCAAATCCACCTACTGCCACACCGTGCAGGAACACTGCGCCAGCGTCAAGAGGAACGTGCACGTGGTGAACCTGGACCCGGCCGCCGAAAGGTTCAAGTACCAAGGAACGGAAGACGTCCGAGAACTGGTGACCGTGGAAGATGCGATGGAAGAGATGGAACTGGGACCCAATGGTGCACTCGTTTTCTGCATGGAGTACCTGGAAGACAACCTCGAGGAATGGCTGGGACCAATCGTGGAAAGCTTCGCCGAAGACGACTACGTGCTCTTCGATTGTCCAGGACAAGTCGAGCTGTACACACACCTCACCGTCTTCAAGACCATCGTCCAGCAGCTGCAGAATTGGGGGTTCCAAGTCTGTGCCGTGTACTTGCTGGACGCCCAGTATCTCAACGACGTCACCAAATTCATCGCTGGGACACTCACCGCACTGTCTACCATGGTGCAGTTGGAGCTACCCCACGTGAACGTGGTGACCAAGATGGACCTGGTGCAGAACAAGCAGGAGATCGAAACGTTCTTGGATGCGGACGCGCAATCTTTGCTGTACTTTCTCAACCGGGACATGTCTCCTTCTTACGCTCGTTTGAACGCCGCATTGGCCCAAGTGGCGGACGAGTATGGGATGGTGACCTTCGCCACCTTGGACCCCACGGATGAGGAAAGCGTGGCAGATGTCCTCCAACAGGTGGACCATGCCATCCAATACGGCGAAGATTTGGAGGTCCAGACGACCTACGACGGTTGATGCCGGGTCCCTGTGCACGCCTTCCAGCTCCTGCATGGACCAGGAAGGCCGTTGGTTTGCTCCCATGGGACGGGTGTCTCCCTCGCCTTCGACCCCTCGTCCTCGTCGTCGGCCACTGTTTATGCACGAGTTAACCTCGAGGGGAAGGTGGTGGAGCAAACCCTGGTCCAAGGCGACGACGCACTTCCGACGATGGCGATGGCGCGTGCGCACGTGAGCGCCACGTCCGCGAATCGACGCGCCACGCCGACGTCTTTGGTGCGGTGGTTGGCACTGCTGGGATACGACCTCGTGGTGCCCGATCGGGTGCAGTACGTGGCCGCGCTCGCCAAGCAGAGCGCGAAGAAGAAGCTCTACCATCGAAGGAGGAAACGTGCCGTGTGGGAAACCGTGGCCGATGTGAAACTGAAACAATGGGCTGGAACGGAAGCGGCGTTCAGCGTGAAAGAGACGCTGAAAAACTACCATGGAACGGAAGGACCTTGGGAAAAAACCGTGCGCAGAGCAGCACTGGCCAGAAAAGGAACAGCAAGAGCGCTGGAGAGACGGCGGAACGACGATCCGAAATTTGCAGAGACCTGGGATCGAATCGAAAACGCCAGGAAAGGATCCTACGAAAAAATCGTGCACACGATTGCCAAAGCTGTACTAGCAATGCAACAGGCCTTTCACCTTCTCATGGCCAAGACCGAGACCAAACGGCTCGAAGTCACACGGAAAGCGGAGGAGGCGATGCAAGCCAGAAAGGAAATCGTCAATAAAATCAACGAAGAAAACGGTGCGGTCGCGCAAATCGTAGGCGTAGCCAAACGTGGGAAAGTGAAGGCCTTGACGCTCTATGACAAGTACGGAAAACAGGCTGTGGAGGGAGCTTCGGGACGAGTTGCCCTCCTCCTTGCTGCTCTTGCACCATACTTCACCGTAATCACTGCTGGTATTAGTTATCTGGTGTCCTTTGCAATTGGTATGGCAAAACAACTTGTGAATGATGTTAGGGTTGCTATGCAAAGTACATAATTTTTGCGGGCCGGGATACCGTGAAGTGTGGAATTCCATCGCTCTTCAATAAACAGTGGGTGGGGCCTCGTGGGACTTGAAGTAGAATTCGTCTCCAGGTTCTGATTCGCCCTCCGACTCTCCCAACATTTTTTCGACGAGCTCCTTTACTCTCGGAGACAGCAACGCAAACTCGCGAATCACTTTGGGTTCGGCATCTTTGATCCATGGTTTTGGAGGAACATACGTTTCGCTACTGTCCAGAAAGCAAAGGGCTTGCAGCACATCTTCCAGGCCAAATTCATCTTCGTCTTCGATGAAGAATCTCACTCCTTTACGCTGATGACCATCCCTGCGCGGCTTTGTCTGATTGTCGTCGCGATTTCCCTTCTTGTACATGATTTCATCTTGGGTAGGCGGAGGACGTACAAAATTTACCATCAAGACTTTGCAGGTTTCACCCTTCCCGCTCACTTCTTCGTCCAAGGACCAAGCACATTCTTGGAGATCGACAGCTTGATAGCTTCCCTTTTTGCTCTTGTTCTTCCAAAATCTTCTCTTCAGGTGGATTGTGTTGCGCACCTCGCACTCAAAGCCCTCCTCTGAAATGTCCAACCGTACGTCTTCCTCGTCTATCCAAAAGGGGAGCACAATCTCCATCACGACTTCATTCTTGTGCTCCTTTAAGCGATAGGGAGGCTCTAGGCAACGTACGCCGTCTGGATCCCCTTCAAAGAGAGTATTCCATCTCTCGCCCATCTTCCCCTTTGGAAGTGCAGCAGTGAAGAAGCGGTTATCATCCGTGACGAAAGATTCGATCGGTTCTTCCAGGGACAGCCCTCTGGAGAGGAACCGGTCAATCACTGGAGGGGACTCTTCGGCTTGGATAAGAATAGCTCTCTCGTCTGCCTCGAGGATAATTTCTTTGTCGGAATAACCGGTTGGAATGTATACTGCAAGGTATACATACGCTTCGGTCTGGGCCCACATGTAGAAGCGGCCAAGTTCCATGTCGAACGTGACCTTCCTCTGTGGATTCTCTTGCATCTTTACGGCTGCATCTTTGAATTTCCGTATATCTTGCAACTCTGCCTCGTTTCGATAGTTTGGATCTTCCAGTGCCAGCCTTCTGGCATCTTCGAGTTTCTTTTCTTCGAACTGCCTTTTGGCTAGCCTTTCCCTCATGTGATCGGAGTTCACCAGAGGCCAGTGCAGCCCTACGCTTCCCTTCCAATGTCGCTTCAGGCCACAAAAGTCACAAATTTTCATCCCACACGTCCAGCACTCTTTCGTGGAGGGTCTTCTGCACACTTCGCAGGTGATCACCAGTTGTGTCAAGGGATCGCAGGAGATGCCCATTCTTTCGAACTCGTCCAGGAGGATCCCTTCTCCGCCTTCGGCGCGTGGCGCAACTCCTCTGACGTATCGAAACTTGAGGTCTTTCGCCCACGCATCGTAGGTTTCTCGTTTCTTCGGATCCGAAAGCACTTCGTACGCTTCCTGCACTTTTCCGAAGGCCACGGGATCTCCGCCTTTGTCTGGATGCAGCTCCCTGGCTTTCGTTCGGTAGGCTTTTTTCACATCATCTGCAGATGCTTTCCTTTCCAACCCCAACACGCGGTAGTGGACGTCTCCTTCGAGATCTTCCACGTCGTCCCACGGACTTCCCGCGCGGCTCGCCATCGCCGTGCGTCTGTTCGTCTTCGGCGTTCCTCGTCCGGTTCTCTTCCCTTTCGATCCTCCTTTGATCGGAAACACCTCCGGTTCTATTTCCCGGTTGATCGGAAGAAATCGAACCGATGACCCGGGTAGATGGCCAGTTCGAGTGGTCCCTGAGAGCGACGAAGGCGAAGCCCAGGCGACACGGAGAGAATGTTCTCGAGGAAAAGGGTCCCATTGGCATCTTCCATGGCCTGTGGAAGACAACGTGCAGGAAGTTAGCGACAAGAAAGGCAAGAGGAGAAGAGAGGTGGATGGATGGAAGATGAATGGATTGGATCCATGAGGACGAGAGACTCGAACCGTTGCGAATTCCAGGTGGATTCAGGGGGATGGCGCATACCCATAGATCCTTCAACGCACCGTTGGCAGGCTGCACAGAGACTCACTTCGCAAAGGTGGGATTCCTGTAATCTTCCTCGTATGCAAATGGGTACGATTGCCTCCAACGGTGGTGCCAATGGCCCGAGAGAACCAAAAAATCTCGCTGCACAAATGGCGAAATGCGCTCCTTCCTCAAATGATATTCGGCTTCCTGGCATTTCGCACAGCTTCCGCCACTGCTTTTGCAACCGCCTGTGCAGATTCACGAAGGCTTGTAGGTAGCACACGACCCAACCGCATGTCCTCCTCGTGCAACAAAGAAGACAGGGCTTCTGAAGCTGCACGAAGGACTTCATCGTCGACACGAGAAGCATTAGCTAAGCGCAAGCCCTGTGCCAAGCCTGGAAATACCAGTGCGTTGTTTGCTTGTGAGGGGCAGAAACGCCTTGAGTCCAATTCGACCGGATCAAATGGGCTACCAGAGGCAAAGATAGCGCGTCCAGAAGAGTACGTGTATGCTTCCTCAGCAGTGCACTCGGTCCGTGAATTTGGGTTGGACAAGCTGAATATGATCGGCCGTGCTACTAGCGACGACATGGTGCGAATCACTGAAGGCGTGAACGATCCAGGGATAGAAGCAGCGCCCACCAAAGCGCATGGTTGCACATACTGCACCACTTCCTGCAAATCAGACTGCGGGGATAGTTTGTTTGGGAGGAAAGGGCGCTGGAAGCGGCGTTTCTGCGGCGTGACCCCATCACGACCAGCATAGATCAGCCCCTTGCTATCCAACATCCAGATGCGCGAAAGCGCATCCTCCTCTGAAACACCCTGATCCATGAGAGCGTCGACGATCACGCTTGCAGTGCCCAAATTTGCCTGCCCTGCACCGAAAAATACTATGGAGGTCAGATCCCGTTTCAATTCCCCCTTCATCAAACGGAAGGCTCCCATCAAAGCAGCAACCACCACCGCTGCTGTGCATTGCACATCGTCATCAAAAATCAAACGTCTTTCACGATACTTCTGCAGGATACCAAACGCATTCGCAGGAGAAAAATCTTCAAGATGAATAAGGACCTTGTTTCCAAACTCGGCTGCCAGACTATCCACCAACTCTTCAACAAGCTGGTCGTAGGAGCTTCGGGGAATTCGGTTTTCTCTCTCTCCGAGATAAAAAGGGTCCTCCAGCAGCTGCTGGTTGTTGGTGCCTACATCAATCGTGAGTGGTAGTACTGAAGTTGGCGAAATGCCAGTTGCTGCCGTGTACACCAATGCTTTGCCGCAGACAATTCCCATCCCATGCGCTCCAAGATCACCAAGCCCAAGTACACGTTCGCCATCCGTAACTACTACAGTGTCCACTTTGTGAGGCCAATGCTGGAGTAAAGTCCGAATCCTTCCTCTTTCGCGGTGTGATATGTACAAACCGAGGGGCCTTGGATACAAGGTGCCAAAATTAATACACGCTTCTCCCACCGTGGGCGTGTAAATGATGGGTAGCACTTCATCTGCATGCTCGGTGATTGTTTGTACAAATGCAGTCAAATTTTCCTGCTGCAGGCAGATAAGAATGCGGTACCTAGCCAGTTGTGAAGTTTCCAAACGCAGCGCCTTCATGCACCGCGCAACTTCGACATCTGCACTGCTGACTCGAGGAGGAAGCAGACCATCTAATCTAAGACGCTGTCGATCCATGGCCGAAGTTGCACATCCCGACTGTGCCAATGGATCTCGTAGAGCTTGGATGCCAGTCTCGGCATCCTCCGCCGCTTTTGTTCGAGCAGACAATGAAACCTCTCCGCTTGCTTCCGACGATTCCGATCGAAGCATCGCAGCCGCTGTTCCTGTTTCCAAAAGCAATTGTCTCCTGGACTTGTTGGGATATTCGCCATCCTGTTCTCCTCCTCCTCCTCCGATACGAGTTGCTTGGCCATGCAGCTGTCGGCCTGAAACAGCAGGTTCCGTTCCAGGCAAGCGCAAGAACCTTCTACCGTGCATGGGATGTGACATCTTTGTCGTGCGAAGCATTCGAGTACTTCTCTTCGCCGGCGCGTCCATGAGGTGGGAGAGACGGTTCATGGAGAGGGAAAATCCACCATGTGGATCGGTTGGGACAACTTGGGGAGAGCTGCATGGGTAAAACGTGCGCCTTACCAATTAAGATTGGAGATACAAGCACGCTTCGTCTGCTATCATTCTGTGGAAGCAACATTTTGAGACTGGAGGAGGCAGCTGGTGGGAGCGCAAGTCGGAATGAATGAAGCTGATGGGATTTGGCGTCCTGATTCTGGGCACTGCGGCCGGGAAAGAGGCAACAAAACGAGTCTTAACAAGGTTCATATGATCAGATGATACAGCAGTAGGTTGATTCGCACATCAATTGGCACGGCCGATGGTACTGAGACACGGTTCACACATCCAAGGTTCTGTCTGTCGTCTTGCACAGCTTTCGCTATGTGGTGCTCCAGCTGTTCATGCCACACTCTGGCAAGTTTGGAAGTTCTTTCGCCATTCACAAGATGAATTTGGCACGATACATACAATCAAAGACGATTTCTCGCTTTTTTACTCAAGTCCGTGATTTGGTACACCAGGAAGTCTCCGAGCTTGATCTGCGTAGCCACGTCCATCCACCCCGCACATCCCTCGTCAGCCACGTTTTCGCCACAACGGAAGGGATGAACTCGAATGCAGGTTCTTCATCTTACCATTTGCTCGAATCCAGACCTGCCAAGCTCGTTCTTGATTTTTTCAGGCTTGCACCTGTCGTTCCCGAAGGTGCCACACCGTCAGCCGTGCGTCCTGGTCGCTTCGCACGGTCCTCGTTTCTTCCACGTTCTCGTCTGCATCTTCGTTCCACGCACACCACGGCTCCTCTATCGCGCAGAAACCCCAGCATGACGCTGCTGATGGCCAGTTGCACGGCAGCGTCGAACGCAACGCCCATCTCGCCTGACGTCTTCGTCGACGAGACCCACGTTTGAATCCACGTCTGGGACACCGGTCGGGTGTGTCACAGACCGATGCCTTGAAAGGGAGTGTTCCGGTTTCGATCGGGTTCCACCAGGAGATAGACCCGGGTTCGGTCCCTTTCGATCGATGCAGAAACGCAGGTTGCGAAGCCAAGGCATGGCGAGCTTCGCATGGGGTGCAGGGACGTGCGGACAGCTTGGCGACGGTGGATGGGAGGATCAATGGCGTCCAGTGTCATGCAAGTGGGATGCACGAGAAGGGATGGATGTGGCCTGTGGTGGAAGCCAGTGCTTGGCGAAGGGACGAGATGGACAGGTGTGGGTCTGGGGTAACACCCATGGATTGGAGGTGGAACAAGGCAAAGAAAAGGTGGAAATACCCACCAGGATACCACCCATGGTAATACCATCCAAGGTGAAAGTCACGTCCATCGCCACTGGATGGTCCCATTTCGCATTCTGTACCACGGAAGGGCAAGTGTACACATGTGGAACTGGAACGGCGGGTCAACTTGGGCATGGACAAGAAGTACAGGTACTGCAAAAGCCAATGCCTGTATTGGAACCTGTTGAAGGCATGGGTGCGATTCAAGTGAGCTGCGGATTAAGGCACACGCTAGTGCTGTCCAAAAGAGGGTCTGTTTGGGCTTGCGGTGCAGGAAAGCGAGGGCAATTGGGCCTTTCTTCTGCCCCCAGGAAACTATGCACGTTCCATCCCGTGCAACAGCTACCAAGCAACGATATCAGAGTCATTCGTGGGGGAGGAGAGCGGTCTGCATGCGTAACAGAAAGTGGGTCTATGTTCGTTTGGGGCAGGGCGTGGGACAAGGCCGATCCAGACAAGTTCGTGCCTTGCGCCGTTGACGCACCTGGCATTCGATGGCAGGACATTCATCTGGGATGGAGTCATGCAGTGGCTTTGGACGTTGCAGGGCAGTGCTGGACCTGGGGATCCAATCAGTATGGGCAATTGGGAAGACAAGGCCCAGGTTGCACACATCCAAAGGAAATGGACAGCGAGCAGCTCGCTGCATGTAGGATAGTTCAGGTGGCCACTGGATCAGAGCACAGTGTTGCTCTCTCTGAAAATGGTACAGTTTTTACATGGGGATGGGGCGAGCATGGCCAACTGGGCCTTGGACATACTCTTGATACCTTCAAGCCAACGCTGGTGAAACTCCCAAGTCTCGTAAATCGCATCGCCTGTGGTGCTGGTTTTTGCCTAGCTTTTAAGGTACTGCAAGACTAGCTATTGGCAATACCAATAGGGCTTATTCCTCGCGGGATTTGGTCTGCTCATTTGCATCACTCGTCTATAGAGACCACAGTTTTGTTTTGCATGTTTGCCAGGACTTTGGCTTGTTCCTCTTCCGGTAGGCTCAAAAACCAAAACACCGACTTGTCCCCCACATCCTCTGCTACTTCTTGGGTGTACTTTCGGGCTGCAAAGGTTGCAAAAATGACAGCCCAGAGTCCCCACAAGGTTGCCTGGGCTTGCTCTGGTGCAGATGCCAGGTGAGACAAACACGCAATGGGAGTGAGCACAAACAGAGCAAATGCCTCCGTTTTCCCGTAGCACACCCCTTCTTTGAAGGCTATCCCAGTCAGCGCCGCGAACGCTGGACCCACCGCAAGTGTGGTCCAAGCATGTTCTGAAAACGACAGGGCAATGGCTTCGTCGGGAAAGCGGAGATGGACGCCAAGCGCCCCCAGGGCTCCCAGTCCGCAGAGCACTTGCAGGAATTGCTTGAGTGGTTTGACGTAGATGTGTATCATCACCGTTGCCACCGCGAGCGATGCGTTGGCGGTCATCCACAGCGCATCCAACGCATTTGCGTTCGTCTGCAGCGCCTCGTTGGGCAGCCACTGCAACGCACCGAGGGTAGCACCGGCGCAGACGGCCGCGGTGGTGAGTGCTCCACGGTAGACCGCCACTTCCTTCTCGTCCTCTCGGTCGATTTCGAACGTTCCATATGCGCCTTGGATTGCTCTTGCTTCACGCTTGGCTACCTTCCTGGCCCTCCTTGCGACGCTTGCACGTGGACACGTGGCGGTTGCGCTACCTTTCGTCCTCGACGCCATCTTGTGGCACACGTTTCGTCCTTCTCCTTCTCGGCACCGAACTTCGACGATCGAAACGTCTTCGGTTCGAACCGGATGGGGGGTCGGATCACATCGGACCGTTGGGATCCTTATCCATACCGAAGCGTTCCCGCCAACTCGAAGGAGCGACGTCTCGCACGCGGCGGAAGAACGGAGCGATGGCGAACGAGAACGAAGCAGCTGCCACGCGGCTGTTTCGGCTGACGAACTTCGAGCTGTTCGCCAAACCCACGACCTTCCACCGACGGCTGGCGGCCGTTGGAACCGTCGTCTTCTCGGCCATCATCGGTGGTATGCTGTACGAGAAGCATCTGGGCGGTGGCGAACGAAGAGGTACGTAACACACCACGAAAATTGCTTCGAATCAAAGGCATCGAAAGAAGCCATGGATGCACGATCGCATAACTATCGAAAGGCGCCCTCAGGATCGAGAAGAAATGTCGGATCTGAAGGCGGAAAGCTCAACTCCTGGACAGGAGCGATGTCCATCCGGCTGGTCCCTTCTTCGGCGATCGTCCTCAGTAACGGGCACCGCATTAGAAGGGCTCGATGGAAGAAACTCCGTCCTTCTTCACCACGCAATCTGTGCGTTCGATCCCAGCCGTGCCGCTGTCATATGCTTGTGAAACAAGCAGAATGGTGCGAAATTGCAGGGACTTGAGCAAGGCTGTCGCGCGTTGGCAACCTTCCAAATCCAAGTGCTGGAAAGGTTCGTCGAGCACCAACATGTTGGATCTTGTGCTGCTGCGTTCAGACCCCAATTCTGAGAACGCAAGGGAGAGAGCCAAAGCTACCCGCCTTTGCTCGCCCCCTGACAAGGATTTGAGGGATCGAGAGACAAATCCACTCTTTGCCCAAACTTCCACCGTCTTGTCGATTCTCTCCAGGGTTGGACCCTGCTTGCTTTTGGATGGTCGTGTTGGATTCAAGATAAGCCGCAGAGTCCCTGATGAAAGGAGTTCAAGGAAGTTTGCTGTCTTCAACTGCAATTCTTGGAGCACGCCCTCCAAAAGAAAGTTCTGGATACCTGTCCGGCTGAAGGAAAGGTCAACAGCACTAAGTATCCTCAATTCTTTTTCCTTGTCTCCTTTCTGCGTGGTAACATTGTGTATGCTTTCCTCTGACTCTTTCAGAAGTGATTCTAAAGATAGCAACTTTTCTGTGTGAGGGCTTTCTGCTGCACCCATCGAATGCACTTCTCTCTGAAGATCGCAGTACTGTGTGTGCTTGCTTTCCAAACGATCGACTAAATGGACGACTTGTGCCATCGAAGTATCCAAGCCAAATTCATCCATTGTGTTCGGCAATGAATCTGCACTGCTATATTCTACGCTGAATTGCAAGCTTTCCAAAAGCTTTTCCCCTTTTTCCGCAAGCAGGTCCGCTGACATCATTGCTTTCTGTCTCAGAACCCACCGTCGTTCGTTTTCCTTTGCCAGACTTTGTTGTTGCTCCCTCTGATGCCTCAGTTCTTCCTTACAGCGATTGATTTCTCCTTCAATCATTTTCTGAGAGCTTGCCAGCTCTTGGCTTCTCCGTTGAGCATCTACTACAGCTTGTTCGGCTTGCTCGGCTTCTTGCTTGAAAGTGCTTGATGCATGATCAAAAGCGGATTCGCTTATTGGTTGCATGCACTGACTGCAAGTCACGGCTTCCTTGCCAGAAAGCATATTGTGCAGGCCTTTCAAGCGTTCCCATTGGGATGCAGAAACAGCACTAAGAGAATCTATCTTTGCTCTGCTGTACATGGCTTCTTCTTTCAAAGTGTTAAGCTCCAATTCAAGCTGCGAAATTCTTTCCTGTAGGTCATCTAAGACTGAATCATCCACCGATGCAAAGCTTCCTGTTTTAGAGAACTCACTCTCCTCCTTGCGAGTGTTATAATGCAACAGTGCTGCGCTGCATTCTACCGCCAACTGATGGAGTTCACTTTTGGCTTGGTTCAGCTCATCTTCAAGCACTTTCAAATGTTGCTGGACCTCCCGTTCCCAATTGGCATGATGCTGGTGGGCTTCATCTACCTTTGCTAGGAAGACAGCATGATTTCGTTTCATGACATCAAGCTCTGTTGAGAGTTTATCTATGGCTACTTTGCACAAGCGAACTTGGTTGGATGTATGGTCCTTTGCGGCTTCCCACAGATCAAGAGCCACAAGCTGACCGAGTTCGTCCTTGAATTCCTTGTCCCTGGACCCGAGGAGTTTCTCCACCGTATGTTGCCCATGAAAGACTATCTTTGTAAGAAGTCCAGTGTTAAATAGCTCATCAATTTTTGCTTGTGTAAGTTTAGACTCCTGACAAGTGAGGTCCTTCCCATCGTACACAAACTGGAGGACCTTCAAGGCCCTGCGCCCTACCTGCCTTTTGAGATAGAAGGAGCGGTTATTGATTGTTCCATGCAATTCGACAGATGCATGCTTTGTGCTGTCGTTTACTACTTCCGCATTAGTAAGACTTGAAGCTGTTGCGCCTCCTACACTTCTTGCCTCTGTAGATCCAGTCAAAGCCCACATTGGCGCCATGACAAGAGCAGTCTTTCCGGCACCATTGCTGAGGCATCCAGGATCGTCAACATTTTTACCTGTGACAATTCTAACGCTCTGGTTGCAAAGAGCATACTCTACCCTAGATGCGAAGGGACCATAGCCCTCCAGGATTACTTTCTCAAAATTGACATCTGCTTGCTCTGTCATGAGCTGTTGGTCTTGGTGACTAAGTAATTCCAGTATGTCCAGGCCTCTTTGACATTCATCTGCTGACATGCTGGTTGTCTCTGCAAATTTGTGGTAAAGTCCCTTTGCTCCCAGCTGCTCTGCACGCTCGATTCGGGGTGGAGAAGCGGGTACCTTGCAGACAACCTCCACATGCAACCCCCTCTCCCTAAGAGGTTCAAAGCTTTCAGTAGATTCTGTAGAGGACTCCAACTGAATGCGTATGCGGTCCCCGGGTCTGTACGAGTCAAAATCATTTTGGGGGCCACTCAAAAGGTGATGGCGTGGGCCGATGTCGATGTTTATTTTTTTGCTCACATGGAAATCTTTATCTAGCAGCCAGAGATACTTCTGCTGCCCAGCTTCGTTCCACGAAACTAACAGGAAGGTCGATCTGTAAGGTTAGCCATTTTAACGAGATGGAAGCTTACCGCTACCAATATACCTGCGCAATTGCATACCTTGATAAGGGGATCCTAGGTACGTGATTGCTGTGCCTTGCACAGTGTGCGGTTTGTGGTAGTGTCCAGTGTACACTGGAACATTGGAAGGAAAGCAAGATGGATGTATGCCATCTTGGGCCTGGAAGGTCTCGTTCATGTGTGCTCCTACTACATCTACGTGGGCAAATATGGCCTTGGGTCTATTGGCAGATTTGATGCTCTCTTGCACCTCTCCTCCATTTCTCCGGTAGGGAAGGAACAAGGCTCCAAGGAAGTGCGTGGGGTGGTCTATCACTTTGATGAAATCCGATGCTGCTTCGATGGGTTTCAAAGCATGCACATCACCACCAACGTTCACTTGATCGTGGTTGCCAGAGATCATGATGGTTGGACGTGTCCAGCTCCGGAACACGTCGAGCACTTCGTTGAGTGGTTCGACGGGCAGGGACCCTCGTGCATGCCAGAAGTCTCCGAGGAACAGGACACCAGCATTGCGCTCCCTGGCTTCCTCGTGCACCTGAAGCAGCACTTGGGTGCAGGTATCGATGGTCCTTCGGCTGACGTGTAGATCGGAGAATGCGATCCATCGTTCCACGTCTTCCCACCGTCGGTTCCAGGTCGCTGCACCTCCGCTTGCTGTGGATTCGGCCGTCTTTTTTTTGGCCATGGTCGTCGGCGCTTTCTTCAGACGCGTGCCACGTTCCCATCCACGTCCGACCTCGCTCGGACGGCTCCTGCAACGACGTGCAAACGTCCGCATGGCGCTTGCGCGCGCCCACGTCGGCGTCGCGAATCCGCTCGCACCTCCTTCCATCGATATCTTTCGCACCTCCATTCGCAATCTTTGGAGACGTCTCGATCGCATCGCCCGAAGGTATCGATACCAGGTGGCATGGTCTCGATGGACGGATGCGCACGAGGCGCGCCGTCGAAAGGAAGGCGGCAAACGCGGCGACGCATCCACGTGTGTGAAGCACGAGCTTGCTCTTGCGCGTGCACGAGCCTTTCCTCGCCTTCCACGCGTGCTCCGACGTCCCGCTTCGTCGCCAGGAGCGCGCGCGACGCCAGGTTCGGATGGCGCAAGCGACCATGGCGGATGTGGACGGATGGAAGTCGCTCCTGAGATGCGCGCTGGGAATAGGAATGGACGCGTCGAAACAACGTGAAGCAGAGATGCGACTGGCGAGCTCGGAAATCGAACCTGGCTTCTGCCTGGCGATGGCGGGAATCCTGGAAGCGCGTGCATCCGAACCGAGAGACGTGAGATGGCTGGCTTCTACGTGTTTGAAAAATGCCGTGTCGAAACATTGGAGAACGCCGAGACCAAACCAAGGACCCACGCCGGAAGAAAAGCAAACGGTCCGTGCTTGGCTGCTGCACGCCTATGATGAAGAGGATGCGTCCATTGCCACGCAAATCAATGTGACCATGGCAAAAGTGGCAAGGGCAGATTTTCCCAGAGAATGGAAGGATCTCTTTCCCACACTCTTCGATGGAATGCGCGCAACGAATGAGAAGAAGGTCCTGAGGGCGCACCAGGTCCTGCACCGGGTGTTGAAGGAACTGTCCTCCAAGCGGTTGGCCTCCGATCAGAAAAACTTCGAGGCTATTGCCAACGAATTGTTGGAAGTTATGTGGAAAAGGTGGGAAGAAGACACCGGCGCGATACTGAGCTGGATTCCTCACGGCCTTTCCGACCTGAAGGCACGCGGAACGGCCGATCCCACAGTGCAGGCATGCATCGAACGGTGGAGGCTGTGCATCAAAGTCATCCAACGACTTGTAGTCTACGGCTTCGAGAGCGATGCAAGGGCACTGAAACTCGTCCCTGTCATAGGCAAAGTCGTCCCGGCCTTCATCGAAACCTTCAAACGCTTGATGCCGCATTGGGGTCTCATGCAAGATGAGGACAGTATGATTCTGAAGCACTTACGGCGTGGAGTCTTGAAATTGTACAGGTCACAGGAAGAGTTCCAGCAAACGCACCCATGGTCTTACATGGAGGGAGGAATCGCAGTACAGGTCTTAGAGGTTTGCGAAGAAATAATCACCGCACCAGAGGTCATTCGATCAGAGGAATTGTACGAGCCCATCATTGTTGAGTCCATGGTTCTCACACAGGGCATACTGATGTGCAGTATATACCAGGGAAATTACACTGTGTTGGGGATGCACGAGCGCTCACCAGAGAAAGAGGCTTTGGTGGAAAGGCTCTCCGCACAGTCGAAGGCCAGCTTAGATGGCTTTCTATCGAGGGAAAGAGTCATTAGAATGGCGCAGACAATTGTGGACCAATACTTTCCCCTTAGAGAAAGAGAGCTCAGGGCTTGGAATGACGACCCTGAGTCGTTTCAAATCGAACAAAGTCTCATGCAGTTCAGGGATGGGGTGAGGCAAACCGCCGAGTCCCTCTTTGTCTTCTTGTTGGGTAGCAAGCAGGATCTGTTGGCCCCTTTGATCATCCAGTGGCTTCACTCTGCAATGGCGACTTTTCCTGTCATGCAGAGAGAGGCAGAAGATCCAGGGTTGACACAGGCCCTCTTGCGAAAAGAAGCGCTTTACAATGCAGCTTCTGTAGGCTCTCACTCACTCTACCACTTGATTGCATTTGGCGACTGGCTTCAGACATCGTTGCTACCTGAAATGCTGGACGAACATCATTCAATGTGTGTGCTACGGCGCCGTTGTGCATATGTTCTTGGGGCATGGGTTGCAGAAATACCGCAAGAAGCAAGGCCCGGGTGTTACAGTGCACTCCTTTCCTTACTTTCTTCCAGCGACATGTGCCTCAAATTGACGGCCTTATCCACCTTCAAAATTCTCATTGACGACTGGAATTTTTATGAGGATCAGTTTTTGGAGTTTTGTTGGCCGGTTCTGCGCTGTCTTTTTGACATGACTCAGCTGGCATCAGAATTTGACACACAGCTGCAAGTGTTCTCATTAGTATCATTGATTGTGGAACGTTTGGCCGAGAAGATTCAACCTTATGCAGGTGCGATCCTGGAAACTTTACCACTGGTTTGGCAACACGGCGAGTCACAGACGATGCTTCGCATGCAGGTTGTGGTAGTTTTGCAGAAGCTTGTGGTGTCTCTTGATACTCACAGTTCCGGTGCTTATGGAATCATCCTGCCGATCTTGCACTACTCCACATCCGTGGATCATCCAGAAGCCACAGCACTTCTAGAAGATGGAATTTTGCTATGGAGAACTGTCTTGAAGTATTCCCAATCCATTCCGCCAGAGCTGTTAGGCATGTTTCCAAACCTGGTGAAAGTATTCGAACTGAGTTTCGAGCACTTGCAAGTGGGAGTGCAGATTTTGGAATCATACCTCCTCGTTGGAGGAACTGTGTTTTTTGACGCTTATGCTCAACAGGTCTGTGCAGTATTTATGGGGATTTTTGGCGAAGTGAAAGAGAAAGGAATGCTATTGACCATTCCAGTTCTTGACACCTACTTGTGCTCTCTACCCGTAGAAGGGCCAAGAGCATTGGAGCCAGCCCTGCAGAAGCTGCTTTATGTTGCTTTGTTTGGAGATGAGGCAGACCTGGTTGTTGGTGCTTGCTGTGGTATATTCGGTAGGCTATTGCTTCAGAGTCAGGACTTGTTTTTGGAATTTTTTGAACGTGCATTTTCCGCAGGTGTAGCCAGGTCATCTAGTACGATCACAGATGCAAAGAGTCTGTTCTACTGCTTTGTAGACCTCTGGCTTGACAAGGTCGATTGTGTGACCACTGAGCCTCGGCGCAAGTTGGCTGCTCTGTCACTGTCTCGATTACTGAGTTTGAACCAGCCGGACCTTCTGTCGCGTCTGGAGCTCATCATAAGTGCCTGTACCTCAGTGATCCATGAGTACGAGTCCGATGGCGGGATTCCGAGTGCTATTGAGGGCGGATCTCACCGTCCAAGTGTCACTTTTGACCTTGATTCGGAGGGACTAAGTTCCGCACTTGGCGAAGTGCAACGGAAGATTGCCTTGTATGAGGCGGACCCGGTGAACACCCTTTCGATACGTGTGGCATTGGCTTCTCAGCTCCAAGCATGTGCACAGATCCATGGGGAAGCATACCAGCACCAACTCCAGCGCTTGGATCCTGCGGTGTGGGCCCAATACCAGCGCGTGGCGTCTGGTGGGTGAGTGCTTGTGTCCCACTCCCATGCCCTCTTCGTGGCTCGGTTGGCGGGAACCTATCCTTGTGGATCCTCTTGGATGAGATGGGGGGAACGAAGGGCACGTGACCGTTTCGTCCTGGGCTCTCGATGGGGCGAAAAGATCACCGTGTCAACACCAAGGCCACAGTCGAGCACCAAGCACCCATCGCGACGAAGCACCGCACGAACTCGCAGAGGTGCGCGTGTGATCGAACGCAGCGAAGGAACGTCAGGAGAGCAAGTCGACGGAAGGAAGCCGGAAGATACGAGGGACGTAGGAACGATGAGCTTCTCTCTGCCGGTCCTGCCTTACGAGTACGCAGCCCTCGAGCCGTACATCGATGCAACCACCATGAACATCCATCACACCAAACATCATCAGGCGTACATCAACAACCTGAACGGAGCCATCGAGAAGACGGCAGAGCTGAAAGGCAAGACGCTGGAAGAGATCGTCCAGGAAGTGTCGAGCGTGCCGGCCGAGGTGAAGACCGTCGTACGTAACAACGGCGGCGGACACTGGAACCATTGCTTCTTCTGGAAGTGCATGACCTCGCCCAGCGACACGGCCGGACCGATGGGTGATCTCAAGGAAGCGATCGAGAAGTCGTTCGGTTCAGTAGACGAGATGAAGGCCAAGTTCAACGCAGCTGCAGCTGGACGATTTGGCTCTGGATGGGCCTGGTTGGGATGCAAAGACGACGGTTCTTTGGTCATTACTTCCACGCCGAACCAAGACAATCCGATGATGTCAGGATTGGCCGAGGAGATGTGCAAACCTGTTCTTGGTTTGGATGTGTGGGAGCACGCTTACTATTTGAAGTACCAGAATCGAAGGCCCGAGTACATTGCCAACTTCTGGAACGTGGTCAACTGGGAGTATCTCTCCGAAAACTACCAAGCGATCAAGGCTGGCGGAACGGCCAAGATCTGAAGGAGATCCTCCTTTCCACCCTTGCATGTACTTGCGAATTTTTGTGGCTCGTTTCATCGCTCGTGACGTCCTGTCTGTCCTCGGCGTCCTTCGTCCGTCTTCCTTTCTTCCGCCCCTGTGGCACCCTGCACCACTGGATCCCTGGGGTCCATCTCATTCGAAGCTTCCAGTCTTTTCCATCCGAGGAACTTCGGGTCTGAACCGGACCTGTTTCGGGTTCGATTGGAAGATCTCTCGGGTCTACAGGTCCAGACAGACCCGACTCCACAACGAGGCTTCGGGAATCCGACGGACGACGAGGCGGCGCCACACCGCAACCACACGCCATGCATCGTGCAGCAGCCGCACTCCTGCAGCGAAGGAGTAGAGAGAGGTGAGATGGAGGCGTGGAACGAAGGAAGGACGCCTTTCGAAAAAATCCGCACGAAAAATGGCGCACGGAGCGATCCCGACGGACGTGGTGGCCGTGGTGGACTCGAAGAACCGACGTGCACGAACCAGAGCTGACGAGAAAGGATCGACGTCGAACGATGCGCGCGACGGATCGGAATCGTGATGAACACGGAACCATGCGATGGTGAATGCATGTGATGTAGTGGGAAGGCTGGAAAGCGTATCCTCGAGAAAGTGGTACGGACTTGCGACGCACCTTGTTGAGTAGGAATTCGAGTGGCTTGTTGGAGAGCATCGGCGATGCCGCTGGACCAGAACTACCGAAATAGAAGCTGACGATAGAGATTCGCGATCAAAGGCATGGAGCCAATACGGCAGTGTGCGAAACTTCGCGGCGAAGGACGTGAGGTTTGGAGTGGATTGTCGTGGTGCCGTCCTTGCTGGTGTCGAGAAGCTTGCCGACGCTGTCCAGGTGACGCTGGGGCCCAAGGTACGCCAACACATGCGGGAGAAATGAAGGACGCAAGTGTGTCGAAGGACTACTGTCTGACCATGGGCAAATGCTGGGGTTGGGACACAGGGCCGTAATGTGGTGATCGAACAGAGCTTCGGTTCGCCAAAGATCACCAAGGATGGTGTGACAGTGGCCAAAAGTATTGAGTTTAAGGATAAATTCCAGAATGTAGGGGCTTCCCTTGTCAAACAAGTTGCAAACGCCACAAATGACGTTGCTGGGGATGGTAAGCTAGTGTGTTCTGCTGAATCGAGAGTGAAGCTTGCCTCGCATCAAGTCACTGACCTCTGCTTCCCTGCTGTCTCTCAGGTACTACCACTGCAACGGTTCTCACCAGAGCTATCCTTGTGGAAGGTTGCAAATCTGTTGCAGCGGGCATGAATCCAATGGATCTGCGTCGTGGCATCAATCTTGCAGTTGATGCGATTGTGGAAGATCTGAAAGCCAATGCAAAAATGATAAGCACCACAGAGGAAATTGCTCAGGTTGGCACTATTTCGGCCAACGGGGAGAGAGAAATTGGAGAACTGATCGCCCGTGCAATGGAGAAGGTGGGCAAAGAAGGAGTCATCACTGTGTCGGTAAGTAAATTCGTTTCTTCGACGCTTCTAGTTGATCTCGTTAAATGAAGGATGAGAACTCTCTCCTCCTAGACCTTGCTTCCTGGCCTTAAGTGTCCAGGACTTTTGGATGATGGCAGGAATACAGTCATAGTTACTCTGACTCTCTCGACAGCTACGAAGCAGCTATTGGCTCGTTAGACAGAGGCTGACTTTATGATATGCTTGCGCAGGATGGTAAAACACTGGAGAACGAGCTCGAAGTGGTAGAAGGCATGAAACTTGACCGCGGATACATCTCACCTTACTTTGTCACCAACCAAAAACTGATGAAATGTGAACTCGAGAACCCATATATCCTTATAGTGGAGAAAAAAATTAGCAGCGTACAGTCCTTGTTGCCAGTCCTTGAATCGGTCTTAAGGGTGCAGCGCCCATTGCTGATAATCGCAGAAGATGTCGAAAGTGAAGCCCTTGCTACCCTTATTGTGAACAAGCTTCGCAGCGGCTTCAAAATCTGCGCAGTCAAAGCGCCTGGCTTTGGTGACAACAGGAAGGCCAACCTCCAAGATATTGCTGTCCTGACTGGAGGACAGGTGATCAGCGAAGATCTTGGATACAAGCTGGAGAACACAGACTTGAGCATGTTGGGATCTTCCAAGAGAATCACAGTTTCCAAAGACGATACCATTATCCTGGATGGTGCAGGAGAGAAGGAGCTGATTGAAGATCGCTGCCAACAACTTCGCGAGTCTATTGACACTGCAACTAGCGACTACGATCGGGAGAAGCTCAAGGAGCGCCTTGCCAAGCTCAGTGGAGGTGTGGCAGTTTTGAAGATTGGGGGCGCGAGCGAAGTGGAAGTGAATGAAAAGAAGGACCGCGTAACGGATGCATTGAACGCCACCAAGGCAGCTGTTGAGGAAGGCATTGTTCCGGGAGGTGGAACTGCGCTACTCTACTCTTCGAGAAAGCTTGCTGATATTAAAGGTGAGAACTTTGACCAGCAGGTTGGCGTGAAAATAATCCAAAGTGCAGTGCAGGTTCCATGCAAAACAATTGCCCAGAATGCTGGTGTGGAGGGTGCTGTGATTGTCGGCAAACTCTTGGAACAGAATGACCCCGCTATCGGATACAATGCGGCCACTGGGGAGTACGTGAACATGGTGAAGGCTGGAATCATCGATCCTCTCAAGGTTGTCCGTACTGCTTTGGTCGACGCTGCCTCTGTGTCTTCTTTAATGACAACAACTGAATGCATTGTTGTCGAGGCGCCTAAGGATGAGTCTCCTACCCCAGGTATGGGTGGGATGGGTGGAATGGGTGGAATGGGCATGGACTACTAGATTTCTCTAAATGGCGGCATATCCACCGCGAATAAGCCTTGTCCTCCATCACAGATGTTATTCCTCTCTTCCGTGGGACCTTTTTACCCATTTTAATCAGTACAACTCTTTTTTATGGCATGCGTTGTGCTATGGAGCACGCGATTCCTATCCCTTCTCTGTAACATAGGCAGCTACGAAGTAGAGTTCCGCTGGCATCCTCTCCCTATCAACATGGTCCTCTCGATAGTTGATGGGCATCCATATATTAGAAGTCCAATACGCTATCCGTCCCAATGTTCGTCGTACCTAATTCCTCCCCAATTAAGTCTAGTATGCAAGTGCACAACACTTTATTTATCGATTGGGCCCATGAGAAAGTCAATCACCATCTCCTCAACGAAGCATTATCTAAAATGTACTGGCATCCTTACGCCCTTTCAAGAACAAAGTGGTGTACAACGTCAATATACCAAGGCCTCTCGCAAGATTTCGTGTACTTCGTCATCTAGACGTATGTGTGCTAGGTAGCTTTCGTGTAAATGGTATGAATCCAATCAATGGAGTCAAGTCTTTTACTCCATCTTGTAAGCCACATGGCATCCATGGCTATGTTGCTACCCAACACAATGCACTTGCATTGGAGAAAGATACGGCCTTTTGCAAAGTGCACCACCACCAAAACAAAAGTTCATGCACGAAGAACGAGCGTTCCATTGTATTTTACTTGATTGGTTGGTTTGCTCCAACTTCTACAACACAAGAGCGTATAAGGTAGTAGTTTTATATGTATTTAGGACGATGTGATTGATTGTTTCTGATGCAATTATCAAGGACCAAGCGTAGTTCTACGTTATCCATAAGGTAGATATTGAATGACTTCGTTGTATTCACGTGCTCCACATTCGGCATGTCCACAAATTTTGCCAAATGAGAGATTGCAAGACATGGTTTTGTCGTGGTAGTAATGTCGAGGTCGAAAACTGAGCACAGGAGCACCTGGTACGATCGATGAGGGGTTGCAGACTCATTCTCCAACGTTGTCATTTGATACCGAATAGCACTTGCTATACCTTGCCAATTTCGATTCTAATTGCAGCTTTCATTGTTTTGCCTTAAATGCATACATATTGAGAGTTTGGCACTACATCAATCCAAACCATCGCACCGCAAGGGCAACTCTTGGATCCTAAACTTCGAGCTAAAATTTTGTTGCCGATGTTCTCGAGAGGTACCTCCATGACGGTGGTGCCTTCTGTTGTGTGGAGTAGGCCATCCCCGTAGCTGTAGAAGATGCATTGTTTGCTTCTTCGAACAAAACCAAGCTGAAGAGCACATTCTTGTCCGCAATCATACCGGTCAAAACATTAAGATCAATGGTAGTTTATCCTAGATGACCCGAATCTCCTTTCGTGTGAGCAGAAGCTCAAGAATCAATCACCCTTTATAGGCATGAATCCCTTCACTTTTGCAAGTGGCCTTCATTGAGTCGCTTGCATGATCGACCAATCGAGAGTGCCATTCCATCACGAGGGCTCTTCATAGCTCGGGGATGTGCATGATCAAGATGATCATTGCCAACTATGGTCAACACTCTTGGTGCCTTTTCCGTTGCTTGCTCTTCTCTGTACATGTAAAATGTGTCGATTTTGCGTCCTTCTCCCTCGCAATATTTGCAAATAGTGCAAGGGTAAAGTGGCGAGCAGGTATCTTAGCGACCGAAAAGGCTTTTCGACCATGAGAATAGTGCGTCGAGTCTCATGCAAACATTTCTCAGTTCCTCCAAATGTGGTTGAATGTCATTCATTGAAAATGCTTTGCATACGGTCTAGTAGCATGGCCGAAAACCGAATAGAATGGCCATAGCAAAGCTTAAATTTGCAATATCATTGTTGCCCGCTCGTTCTTGCTAGCCGACTCCACAAGAAAATTGACGCAAGACTCGATCTCCTCTTCACACTGCTTTCGAAAATTGCGGAATGCTATTGTCGGTCGATCGTTCGATAGACTCTCGTTAAAAGGGGTACCCGAGCTTTCGTTCCCTTGAAGTCACGTCACACAACTAATTGCACGTAGGAGGAGCTTCTTTGACACTCTTATCGATTGTTTCACCTTCATCTTGATGGTGATCTCGATTCGAGCAGTCTTTTTCGTGAATGGAGTCGTGCCTTCGTTGGAATACGCAACATTATTCCAAGTAGCATCCTGAAGGTCCGAGAGGAGCAAGTTTGATAGCATGCTAAGGCACCATGTGCTCCAACTATGGGAGTCCACCTATGAGACTCGGACTTTCAAAATGTGCACATGGTATGGCTTCAATTTCTCTTCATGGGACGGTAGCGCCCTTCACGTGTCGAATGGATTTGCTATTCATCCAAGAAATTAGCAAGCAACGTGGAAGGGTCGGGGGTCGTGCAATTCCCTGGCAATGCGGAGCACGAGGGTTTTGGAAGGAGCGTGAGTGGAAAGAATGCCGTGTGTCCATCCAAGATATGTCCCATTAGATCCAACTCGTCGCTATACCACGTCAGCATTGCGACGCGGAAGTTCTATCCACGGCCGTCGTCGCACGTGCGACTGTCCGAGTCCCAAGGGACGACCTGCAGGATCGGTCCTTTCGAGAAGAAACTCCACGGACCTGGTCTTGGATGGACCTTCTTCCTGCAGATCCACCAAGTTGCAGCACAGTTGCGCGCGTTTTGCGACCGTCCGCTCTCCTTTCTGTTGTGCACAAATGCGGGGTCGCCATCTGGGAGAAAAGGAGGTCGACAAGACTCTGCAAACTTTGCTTCGAGTCCATTCCTCGTAGAGGGAGAATACCGCCCGCGTCGTGAAACTTGGGAATGGGCAGGCGAAATGCAAACAGGTGGAAGCCGGTGGCTTCGACAATTCTTGGCTTCTGCGCCATCTTCGCCACCTTAAACTTGTGGAATACGTATAACCTCGACCTTCGCTCGCAAGTAAACTATCCATTTTTAGAGGAACAAGTCTCCCAAAGCAGATCGAGTGAAGGAATGCAATGGGGTGGTCTTCCTCCCAGGTTGTCGCCAGAGGAGATTGCAAAAAAGGCGCATGCACTCATTGTCGGTGCCATGGTAGGTGATGCTGCCGCTGCAGGAGTGGACGGACTCAGCATTTACGGAGAAAGAAATCGTAATGGGCGAAGCTACGCGCTGGAATTCATCAATCCACAAATTGGGCCCTTCTGCGATGGGAAGGCAGGAGACCTAAGTCCTGTGGGGGAGGAGGCCTTTTCTCTCTTGAAGGCAGTTGCAGCTGCTGGTGGATTCGACCCCGCAATATCTGCAAGAGTTTCTTTTGAGGATGCAAGTTGGTCTGACAGAAGGTTGTCGAATGTTATGATTGAGTTCTTGAACAGATACAGGCAAGGATATCGCTATCCATTCACTGGTTGGGATAGCTTTGAGGCAAACTCCATGGCAAAGGCAATATTGCTTACTGCACTATATGCTGGGCGTCCTGAGCTTGAGGAGACCGTCCGGCAGGCAACTGCCATTCATCAGAGCAATAAAATTGCAGCTGATGCTGCGGTGATGGGTGCCAAATTCCTGGAAGGGATTCTTTTAGGGTATTCCCCCACAGAAGCATTGGAACTATGTACTTCTACTCAAGAAGACAGTTACATTGTTGATTGGGCATCAGCCCTGAAGAGGTTCTCATCAATGAATTGGTCTTGCATAGAAGGAACATACCATCTAGGGAAGGGATGCTATATGCCATCTACCATCCAGACTGCTCTTCATTGCTCTCTGGTAAGCAGGGGGTATGAGGATGGAATCAGGGGCGCAATTGATGCAGGTGGGTGTGTATCCACCCGAGCAATGTTTGTTGGGGCCTTTAATGCAGTGAGAGATGGTGTAGAAAGCGTACCAAACTCTTGGAAGGAAAAGGTCACCAAGTACAGCGACATTGCGAACCTCACTCAGATTCTTGTTGACATCAAGGTTCATCTACAAGGCTCCAGATAAAGTTTTCGAGTGAAATTGCGAGTTTTCCAATGGTTGTGCCCTACACGATTATTGGAACCTCATGAATGCTACACCCACGCAACCTTCCATGTTTCCCTCCACCTACAACTTCAAATTCCATTGTAGGCTACGCAAGGATGAATGTAGGATCATGGGCGCATTAAATGCATACTCCCATTCCTTTCTAATAAGGCAGGTTGGCGTTGTCTTTTTGACTCCTTACATGAGCCGATTGCTTCTCAAGGGAAGGAAGTCTGTTTTCTAGGTTGGGTCAACTAAATAAACCATCTTCCTAGTAGTGGAACACAACCCCTGTAAGCAACACGCCCTCTCGTCTGTCTTGACTCCCGTTGTTTTGCATGACTTTTGTCGCTGCTTACGAAGGAGCGGGGTCGAATTCTTGAAGACGGGTCCCCTTCTTGGCCTCTTGTCCCACCAGCCATGAACGGATTCATGCCCAGCAAGGTCCATCCAAGACCAGGTCCGTGCAGTTTCTTCTCGAGAGGACCGATCCTGCAGGTCGTCCCTTGGGACTCGGACAGTCGCACGTGCGACGACGGCCGTGGATAGAACTTCCGCGTCGCAATGCTGACGTGGTACAGTGGCGAGCATCCCGATCGACTCCTTCTTCCTTTGCTTGGACGCACTGCAACCTTTCCACTCACGCTCCATCCTGCTCCGAACTGCCGACGTCGTGCACGAACTCCGGTCCTTGCTGCTCGTTCACCTCGAGGTTGGACAGCAGAGCCTGTCGATTATCTCCATGGGATGGACGAAGCTTCCATTGGAGAGCAGCTCGGGTTTAAACCAGACAGACCGTTGGGTTGGCGGCGCAGGTGGGATGGCGACGCGCCAGGCGGACGTCGAGGCAACAGGCGGCCAAAACGCGCCTGTGGTGGTGCCTCCAGCCGTCAAGAGCATTGCTGGTAGCTTCGGAGGCGTGGTGGAAGCTTGCTGCTTGCAACCTATCGATGTCATCAAAACGAGGCTCCAACTGGATCGCGTCGGAAAGTATTCCGGAATCTACAACTGCGGCACAACCGTCATCAAAGAGGAAGGATTGCGTGCGTTGTGGAAAGGACTCACGCCTTTCGCGACGCATCTCACGCTCAAATACGCTCTGAGGATGGGCACCAATGCAGTGTTTCAAGGATTGCTACGGAACGAGGACGGGACCCTCTCGAATGGGAGCAGGATGATGGCCGGATTCGGTGCAGGAGTGACGGAAGCGCTGGTCATCGTCACGCCGTTCGAAGTGGTGAAAATCAGGTTGCAACAGCAGAGAGGAACGTCCAAGGAAACGTTCAAATACAAAGGACCGATCAACTGTGCCAGCGTCATCATTAGGGAGGAGGGATTGCGTGGCATGTGGAGTGGTGCCTCGCCCACTGTACTTCGCAACGGCACAAACCAGATGTGCATGTTCTGGGCAAAATCGTCAGTAGATGGGTGGCTGTGGGGAAAAACTGATGGAGATGGAAAGAGATTGCTGCCGTGGCAATCCATGATTTCGGGATTTACCGCTGGATGCATAGGACCTGTGGCTACCGGACCGTTCGATGTGGTCAAAACGAGACTCATGGCTCAGACCAAGTCTGCAGATGGGGAAGTGAAGTACAGGGGTCTCCTCCATGCGCTTGCAAAGATACCGCAAGAGGAAGGTTTGCGGGCAATGTGGAAGGGTCTGTTGCCGCGCCTCATGCGGATTCCTCCTGGCCAGGCCATTGTTTGGGCGGTCTCGGACCAAATTACGTCCTACGCAGAACGCAAAGTACAGAGGACGAGCAACTGACACATGCACATTTCAAAAAAATGTTAATCACACATTGATATCCATGAGAGGAGCATAAGAACCTCATTCGATTCTCCACAAAGTCTCCCCCTGAAGCAAAACACGTGGCTGCACTTGGGCCTTTCGCAGGATATTACAAATTGCCAGCATCCACCCATCCTTTTCTATCCATCCCATCCCGTTCACACCCCATAGCTCTCTTATCTGCATGGCGAATTGCGTATCTCTTCTGTGTGAACTACCATCAGTTGATACTTTTCAGACAGACTCCTCAGCCATGGCCGACGCTTCAAATGGCGTCGGAACGGAGATGGCGACGTCCAACGAGGCTTCGCCGTCGCCGCAAATGGAGCATCGGATGGAGGATCGAACGGAAAAAGCGTCCATCGTTCGCGTGGGAGAAGATTGCTTCGTATGGGACGTGGACTTGGTGCAGGAATTGAGGGAGAGACATCACGTCGTGGGTGCGATGGTGGGCGGCGTGGCAGGCTTCAAGCAACAGGATGCAGTGCGTGGTTTGCCGCTCCAGTTGCTACCTGCAGAGGAAGAGTATCTGAAAAGGAAAGAGGTGATCGATCCAGTGTGTCTAAACGGAAAATACACCGCCAAGAGAAGGCCTGGGAGGGAGGTGGGAACAACTCATGATGAGGACGAATCCAAGGTCAAAACCATTCCTCTCATGTGCAATTCTACGTCCCAATGGGTGTACCAACACGAGAAGAAAGCTTCCCATGGAGTGAGACACCAAGACGAACTGCAGAAGAGGGAATACGGGAAGATGCTGGTGTATGCAGACCTTCAGAGATTGGGAATGCACGTGACCTCTGGACTCAAGTTTGGAGCAGACTTCCTGGCCTATCCAGGGGACCCTGCACTGTTCCATGCGCAATTCATTGTCAGAGTTGTGCAGGATGACGAGCCCCTCCACGTGCTTGGGATGTCCGGCAGCGCTCGTGTAGCACACTCTGCTCGGAAGCACCTTCTTCTTGCCTCCATCGACGAGCAGGAAGATGAAACGAGAGTGCACTACTTGACTTTAGGACCTGACGGAGGTTTCAACCCCCAAGCCATGGAGCACTGATTGGACTACAAGATCCCCAAGCAGGGAGGATCGGTGTTCTCAACGTCTGAATGGATTTGATTGCGACACCAGGCACTGGAAAAGTAGTTCTGTGACATCTTTCACCGGGAATAAATTTTGTGCGCGTTGGTCGTACTGAGGAGCGGCACTTCCCATCGACATCAAATTGCGTCACAGTTGACGGCCATTAGTCACCGTGTTTGTCTTTTTCCGCAGATTCTTCTCCCACCAGGCATATCTCATCGTGCAAGACCGCCTCCTGTTCGGTTTCCAGAATTGCAGAGTGGTTGTCTCAAGCAGACCCACCGGGTTCCGCATTTCCCTCCTTCCTCCGCACGTGGAGTGTTCTTTTCTCTCTTCCCTACCACTCTCTTGTCTTGTGTGGGCATCCATGAGCTCATGAACACCTTCCTTGTCCAGCACTGTTTCGATGCCAACCAGCCCATGGCTTTCACACCTTCACCTCTGGAAGATCTCCTCCACACGTGGACCTCGATCCGATTGGCTCCAGGACTCCCCTTTCAAGCGTTCGCTTCCACCCGGCTGGCGGTTCCGATTGAAAGGGAAACGCATCCCCAACCAACCCACCGACGTGGCTGGGACTGGACTCGAGTCCACCGACGTGTGGCCAGTGGACGTGGTCGACCGACGACATGGACGCAGCGACGAGGACGCACGTCGCGCCATTGCGTGCGTCGAAGAAGGCGTCGCGTGCGAATGGAAGGTGCAGGAACGCACGAGACGTGCAACGCAGGTGGAAAGGAGCGTCAGCAAGCGCAGGCGGGGTCGTCCGAAGGGCACGTACGGCCGCGGAAGGTGGGAAGAAGGTGCGTGAAGCGAATGGTCGAAAATGCGCGTCATCGAGAGCGACGATGGAAGAAAGACGTGCGAAAGGACGAAGGAAACGACGTAGAAGCAAACGGGAAGAAGCGGAACGAACATCAAACCAGTCGTTCTCCAATGCGACGCGTGGGAAGGCGAAACCGTGGCTTAGTGTGACAGAGAGACAAGACATCTCCAAGCCGAGATGGATGGACAGGTTGGATAGATTCACCGCATCGTGCGACACGTACGAGGTCGAAGGAGACGCGAACGCATGAAGTGAAGCGTACTTCCATGTGCAGACATGATAGATCCTGGGCGCGATGATGAATGTGCTTGGCGCAGAAGACATGCTGACTTATGTTCGGTGTTTCCTATTTCCAATGCAATGCAGCGACTGAAGGGTTTGATTTTAGGAAGTAAGGCTCAGACCACCAGTTGGAATGTGCCATGGGGATGGCCGACCATCATACAACTGATGTTCTTGTGGTTTGTGGCCTTCTGGGTGGTAGGATCCTGGCTGGTGCCTCTCTCCGCCCAAGCTATGGGATACCAACGCTCACTCCTCTCGTACCGAGGACAAGCCGTGTATTCCCTGGTGACAGATCTTGCAGAGATGGCTGTGGGTTTAAGCATCTTCTACAGATACCTCAGTAGATACAGACCGCTGGGAGAAGGGTGGTTTCCGTTGAAATGGAATGGAAGGTGGTGGGTCCACGTGTTTGTAGGTTGTCTCTCCTTCCCAGTAGTGAATTACTTGTCACTTATAAATCAGGAGCTTGTACCTCTGGTGGGAGAGGCCTGGACAGTTGTGTCGCCGTTGGAGCAGACAGTTACCTCACAGGACTTACTAGGGAACTTGGTCTATGTAGCAGTTGTCTCGCTCTGTGCACCTATCTGGGAAGAGATCATATTCAGGGGATTTTTATTGCCTTCACTCACGAGGTATATGTCCCTTGGCTCATCAATCATTTGCAGCTCAGTGATATTTGCCATAGCACATTTCAGCGTACAGAGGATGCTTCCTCTATTCTTCCTGGGAGTAGTAATGGGCGTGGTGTTTGTTAGGTCAAGAAACCTTGTTGCTAGTATAGTGCTGCATAGTTTATGGAATGGTTTTGTTTTCATTCAGCTTCTGAACTGAATGGACATGCAATAAGAAAATAAATGACAAATGCTTGCAGGTCTTTAGAGGCACTGCCAAAGACTTACATGTGCACTTCCACAAAATCCCCATCTCCACTACACATCAGCACCCACCCACTCTTTGGCTACGCTGTGCGACTGATCAAGCGGCAGATGTTGCAGTGCAGGGATTTGAGAAGCATACACTTTTGTCTGTCTAGGTCTTTCGAGGTATTCGCAGTTGATAGGTTGCCTCAGCGAAAATGTCAAAATTGTTGGGCGGCGCATTTTTTTTAGCCACTCCGGGATGCCTGTTTCCAAACACTCCAGCTATGGCCACCTTTCATACTTTATGCAAAAGAACGAGCATGAAGGACGGTGCTTGTTAGCACACTTGTGAATGCAGGCAAAAAAATGCCGTCGCATCGACAGAGGTAGCGGCAACTTCGCCCACACTACTTGTCCCTTTGTATGTTTGTATCAACGATGCAAATGCGATTTCTCTGGTGTCAAGAGTCTGTAAAGGAAAAGCTGGAATCATAAGTTACATTATTTTGGCCTGGCTGAAATCCATCTCTGGGTGCGATTCCATGAACTTTTTCAGCATGTCCTGCTTGTTTTGTTCATCGCTAGTGGGTAAGCCCATGGCTTTTTGTCTTTGATCAAACATCATTTTCTCGACCGTAGCACGTGTCTCTCCGTCCAAATCAGTCAACTTCGAATTTTCTGGCTCCACTTTTCTCAGATTTATTTCGGGTTCCCCCGCCACGATGCATTCCCACCACTTCATCTTGTCCTGCTTTTGGAGGAACACCTCAATTGCTTCTCCGTCAACCAAACTCCAGTAGGAGTCGTCCACGATCACGGCATACTTCAGTTCTCCATCAATGATTGGATCTCCTCCTTTAATCCCTACTTTGAGATAATTCCGATTGATAATCACCTCAACAAACTTGGATTTTGTGCCTTTAGGTACAGGAATCACTAGCGTACAATCCGCCAGTGTTTGGGTCCAGGAGTATTTGTCCATGTCTAAGCCGTTGCCTGCATTTGGCTTTAATCCCGTTCCTTCCTCTTCTTCTTCCTCTTCCTCCTTCTCCACTGCTTTCTTCTCTTCCTGCTGTTCAGCTTGAGGCTGGGGGCTTTGGACTTGTGCAGGAAGAGGTGCATTTGGCGTCGCAGTATCGTCATGTGGTCCATCCACCTTGGCTTTCGTGGACTTTCCGAGGAATCCACCCTTCAAGGACGATTCGCTAGGCTTGGAAACTCCGCCGTTCGTCCCACCGAGCACTTTTACGTCTTTCAACACACGCATGACGCGCTCCTCGGCTCGTTCATCTGCAAACAGATCGGTCTTGCGTCGCAAGTAGTCCAACACCGTGGCCAGCATCGGCACGGCTGGCGCGTTCCCGTGTGCGGCCAGCAACGGGTCCAGCAGTTCGTCGTGCGGCCCTGCACGTGTCGCACGGACCTCTTCGATCTCGTCTAGCTCCACCATGTCGTCCACGTTCGCAGTCGAAGGAAGGCGCTGCTTGACGTTCGCGAGAGGCGGCCGAAGTGAACGGTCTTCACGACCACCACCGACACAGACTGACACTGGCCAATGTGCCACCTGGAATACAACTGGGTGGAAAAGAAGAGATGGAGACTGGAGGAGATTTATTGCTTGACCATGCGAGAGGAAGGAGAGGAAGAGGTAGCTTCACACCGCCATCTGCATTGGAATCTTCTTGTGTGGTTCGTATCCGATCAGCTCGAAATCGTCAAAAGTGAAGGCATCAATGTCCTTCTTCTCTGGATTCAGACGAAGAATGGGAAATGCTCGAGGTCGGTGCTTGAGTTGCTCCAGTAATGGTTCCACGTGGTTTGTGTACACATGCGCATCGCCCAACACATGGACAAAATCTCCTGGCTTGAGGTCGCAAACATGTGCGATCATGCGTGTAAGTAATGCATAGCTGGCGATGTTGAACGGCACGCCCAGCCCCAAATCACAAGAGCGTTGGTACATCTGACAGGACAATTCACCATTGGCCACATAGAACTGGCAGAACATGTGACAGGGCGGAAGGGCCATCTCCTTGAGAGCACAGGGATTCCAGGCACTCAGCACAATTCTGCGATCATTTGGGGTGTGCTTGATCTTGTGAATCACTTCAGCCAGCTGGTCCACCCCCTGGTTGCTGTAGTCTGCATGCATGTCCGTGTATTTTGCACCAAAATGACGCCATTGGAAGCCATACACAGGGCCAAGATCCATCTCTTCTCGGTGCTGCAAGCCCAAATTGTCGAGAAATTCTCTGCTTCCATTGCCATCCCATATGTGAACGCCTTTCTCCCGAAGCAAGTTTGCGTTCGTACTCCCACTGATAAACCAAAGGAGCTCCTCGGCCACTCCCCTCCAAAATGTGCGCTTGGTCGTAAGCAGAGGAAAGGTGTAACGCAGGTTGAAACGCATCTGCCTTCCAAACTTCGCAAGTGTTCCGACTCCCGTGCGATCTCCCTTCAGGCATCCAGTTTCGATGATGTCTTTCACCATGTCCAAGTACTGGTACTCCTCGTGCCCGAACGTCATAGCCGGAGGCAAGTTGGGGGTGATTGTTGCCCCAGCTCGAGTGTAGCACAAGAAAGTGTACGGGACACCGTTCTCCATCTTGGCTTCGCTTGCTGACCACACTCTGAATGCATCAGGTGTAATCTCTGGGAAGTACGTGTCGCATTTTGTCTGGGTTCCTACTTCGGTGTAATGAATGGCCTCGCAGAGTGGGGACGACAGCGCTTCCTCGTACACAACCCCGCCTCCTATCACGTACACGTTTTCAATTGTGTCTTTGTGGGCATCTTCGGCCAGGAGCTTCAGTGCAGCGTCCAAGCTCGCCATGACGTACACCCCATCCGGGTACTGGTTTTGTGTTCCTTCCTGCTCCTGCATGGGAGGCGAGTTCTCATCCGCCTTTATTTTCCGCGTGAGCACAACGTTCATCCTGCCTGGCAAGGGTTTAAACTTCTCTGGCAGCGATTCCCACGTTTTTCTGCCCATGATGACGGCATTTCTCTTCTCTGCATCGTGGGTGTGGGTGGTGATGGCCTTGAAATACTTGAGGTCGCCAGGCAGGCGCCACGGGATGCCACCTGCCAATCCAATGCCTCTGTTTTTGCTCGCGGCCACGACGATTTGGAACGTGCGTTTCGCCACGTGTTCCACTGCAGCTTCCATGGTGCGTTGGAGACGCGCCAAGCCACCGCGTTGCCTGGCACGGATTTTGGCGGGAGTGCGCCACACGTCCACGTGGGTTTGGTTTCGAACCGACGTGTTCGGACGTTTGAACCCGATCGAATCCTCGATTGAAAGGAAACGTCCCTGGGGATGGGTCGGGGGTACCCGATCCTCTGCGCGCACGGGATAGAGACGGGGAAACGCAACGAAGGAGGGTCGATTGCATCGTGTAGAAAGGACGTAAAGCGTGGAGGATTCGAGGGAGGGTCCACATCGAGACGATGGGTCGCTGGAATCGATAGCTTCGTGAAAGCATCGATGGGCGATCGAGTCGCACGGTGTGGGTCTACGGATGCGGAGGCGTGCAGTCGAGTGTCGGACGCGAAGCGAGCATGGCGCTCGCACGCACGTCGAGGAGGCTCTTGGGCGAAGCGAGGAAGGTTGCGAACGTGCACGGCCTGTTCGAACACGGCACGCAGACGCGAGGCATGCCGCTGGTGCCGATGGTCATCGAATCGACGCCGAAAGGAGAGCGTGCGTACGACATCTACTCCCGACTGTTGAAAGAGCGGATCATCTGCTTGAACGGGCCAGTAGACGACAACATGTCGTCCGTGGCCGTCGCACAGCTGCTCTTCCTCGAATCGCAGCAGCCGGAGAAGCCGATCAACATCTACATCAATTCACCCGGTGGGATCGTGACCGCAGGCTTGGCCATCTACGACACCATGCAATACGTCACCAGTCCGTGCAGGACCTTGTGCATCGGACAAGCGTCTTCCATGGGATCCTTGCTGCTGGCTGCAGGTGAACCAGGACATCGCAGGTCCTTGCCGAACTCGCGCATCATGCTCCATCAACCTTCGGGCGGTGCATCGGGACAAGCCAGCGACATCGCCATTCAAGCCAAGGAGATCTTGGCGCTTCGTACGCGGTTGAACCAGCTGTACGTCAAGCACACGGGAAAGACGGCCGAAGAGATCGAAGATGCGCTGGAACGGGACTACTTCTTGTCTCCGGAAGAAGCAGTGAATTTTGGCGTGATCGACGAGGTGATCGAGAAGCGCCCAGCTTCCAAACTCACCGGACAATAAACGGTCGTGATTCGGTGCGTGTTGTCGCACCTGCACCGTCCAAGGCGTTGTAAGCTAGGAGTCGATGGATCACGCACGTGCTGCTTTCTTCGCGAACCATGCGTTGCTTCCGTCTTTCTCCATGGCGTCTCGAAGCAAGGATGGAGCTTCTGGATCGCGCTTGGAAAGCTCTCGAAAGGCTTCGTCGCCGACGTAGCAGATCTCGTATCCGTCTGGATCGGCTGCGATGACGACGTGGACGGTCGCTTTGCCAGGCGTCTCCAACGCCACCCATTCCTTGAGGATCTCGTGCTGGTGCGCTTGCAGGTGCGCTTGGAGCTTCGGCAGAGCGTCCGTCGGACACGCGAACGCGATCCTCCCGTACGCTTCGGCGTGGTCCAGGACGACGCGCGGCGCCAATTCCACCAATCGAAGCAGGCACGTGTCGGATCCGTAACGAAGCGTCGCTTCGTTCTGCGTCCGTTCCACCAGGTCCATGCCGAGCATCTGATTCCAATACGAGACGGAACGATCGAGCTGCGTCACGTTCAGCGCGATTTCGCGAACGGGCTTGCCGTCTTCGACGTCTTCGTCGAGCACCACGAACACGTATCCGTCCGGCGAACGGACGGACACACGCCGTTCCTGCACGTCGTGGACGGTGTCGTGTGCTTTGGCTCGCTCGTACGCCGTGCGGCTGGACACGACGATGCTGCGGAAATCGTTTCCCACGCGGTAGTGCTTCACGCCGTAGTTGTACGTGAGTTCGAGCACGAAGTGTTCGTCTTCGGCACCGTATCCCATCATCGTCTTGGACCATTTCCCGTCGTAAGGTCCGTTGCAGGCGGCTTCGCACCCTTCGTCGAACTCTTCGTGTCGCAGCACGTGCATGCCCAGCACTTGCTCCAAGAACGCCACCGTGGACGGTCGATCCGCCACCTTGAACACCCAATGGAGCGTCCTGGACGCGCGCCACGCCATCGCCATCGTCGCTCACCACGCACGTCCCTCCTTTTTTGGACCCCCTTCGTTCGCCTCCCGTCGGATCCTCCCTCGAACGTCTGGAGGGGGGTCTTTTTGCCACCCTCCTCCGTGGCCCATCGTCGGCATCCGCCGACGCCGAGCGGATCCGCGTCGCATCGCGTCCATGGACGCGCTTGAAACGTCGTCGTAGACCTTCAAGGCGGTCCGAAACGAAAGGAACGACTTCGTGGCAGCGCACGTGGACGATGCGTGCGATCTCCAGCCATGCCGTGCGGAGCTGGGGTCGCTGGGACGTCGCGCGAGACGTCGCTTCGACGTGCGCTTCGACCAACGCTGCAACTGGTGCAGCGTCGTGGTGGACGTTTCGTCGCGGGAAGAAACACGGAAGACGCGTCGACGAACATGGGATGACGGTGGATCGGGTCACCGGCGAACGCGTGCCGGCGTTCAAAGGGGAAGAGCTGTCGGGAAAGCAGCTGCGGTTCGCCACACGTGTGCAAGTGAAATTGAGCGAATGCTTGCTCCGAAACGTCCAAACCAAAGATCAGCTGCTGGACGCCACGGGATTCACCGTGCTGGAAGTGCGCATGTCGCCTGACTTGCAGAAAGCGTTCATTCGTTGGTCTTGCTGGGAAGGATTGGAAGCCGAAGCGGAGAAAGCGGTGCGGAACGCCACCGCCAAACTCCGACAATGCCTGTCCAAGAGCTTGCAGGCGAAGTTTGTTCCTTCGTTGGAGTTCCGAAGAGAAGGACAATTAAGCCCCAAACAACAAGTTTTGGAAGACGCCTTCCGTTTGGCTGCCGAGGAGCGAGAAGCGTGGGAACGGGAAGGCTACCTCGTGGATGGCCTCCCCAAGGACGAGAAGAAAGGCGAATGATTCGTCCATTGCAATTGGATTCATCCATGAAAGGACCATCGCCTGTTATTCGTCGAGAGCGATCTTTTCCCACACGTTCGCGTGTTTGGCACGCAAAGACTTGGCGCGGTGGATGACTTTCGCGAGGGGTATCCGACCCTTCAGTCCAAAGAACAGCTCGTACATGTCGTCGGACTTGGTGCAAGAGAAGAGTATCTTCCACTTGTTCTCCAGCACGATGGATGCAACGATGAAGGTGCGCAAATCAATCCCTGTGTTCCCGGTTCCCAACTGGTGGAGCATTCTGTCCGCCAGGATGATGTCCCATAGCTTCCCTGCATCGTCGTAGCTCAGCTCTCTGCGGAACATCACCACGTACATGCGGTACGCAAACATACACGATCCCGCGCCAATGGCATTCAGCCTCTGCCACAGCGCCTTGTCGCTGGTCTTCAACACCAGCGCAAGCTTGTTGAGCTCCTTACGGATGCCGCTCTCGTCGGCCAAGAAATGGTGCCTTGTGTAGTTCATGAGTGCGGAGAAGCACGCGAACACGACGTGTGCTTCTTCTCTGAGTTTACCGGGCGCCACCATGGCCAAGAGTGGCACCAGGAGGTCGGACATGCCTTGCGCATAGGACGTGGTGGGATCTGCGACGGCGTACGCTTCCAGCACGTCTCTCATGACCAGCACGGTGTGTTTCTTCCAATCGTCCCATTGTTGGTAGTCTTGCAGCACGGGTATGTTGGAGAGATCCACGGGTTCGTCTGGCGCCAACCTTCGGAAACGTTCCGGCAGTTCCGTGCGCACGACGTCCACGCGCACCACCCGTCTCGCTTCGTCGAACTCTTGCCATCCTGGTTCCCATTCTTCGCCGCATTCCTTGGCGCGTTGGATGTCTTTCGTCCACGTCTCCGCTTGTTCCCGCAGCTGTCGATACACGTCCTTCCACGCGCTTTTGGCGACGTCGGCGTCTGCGTCGTGCGGCACCACACCAAGCAGCGCAGGCCACGCGTGTCTTCTCGCGTCTTCTTCCAGTCCCCATTGGCTCGTGCGTTCCACCACGTCACGTTCGTCGCGATGCAACACCCATTCTTCGGCGGTGACAGGACGCGCATGCACGTGCGGCCACGGCCATTCCGGCTCGCCGTGGGTGCGTCGCTTCTGCGCGTAGTACGCTGCCGCCGCACCTGCCGCTGCAATCGCAGAGAAGGCGGCCCAAGCCGCTGCAGAAGCCGCCTGGGAACCTTCCGCGTCCACAGGCGACATGTCGCGGATCCTGCTGCGATGCGAGAAGCTCGCGTACGGCGGACGCGGCGTGTGTCGCACCTGGAACCCAAGCGAAGAAGGCGCAGGAAAAGTCGTGCTGTGCCAAGGCGCACTCCCAGGCGAGCTGCTGCACGCACGTGTGCTCCAGAAGAAGAAACGTGCGTCCACGCGAAGGCGCGAGGCGATGCGTCGCGACGTTCAACTGACGCGTTACGAACGGGACGAAACCAACAAATGGTGGACGGACATGGACGGGTTTCCACCCGACGTCAAACGCATCGACAGGACATTGGGAAGCGATCAAAGTGGACACCGTGGAACCACACCATGGCAAAGTGGAAGCGCCATGTCCGTCCTACGGGATCTGCAACGGTTGCATGATGCAAGACTTGGACGTGGAACGACAGAGAACGTACAAGAAACAACAAGTGGAAGACCTGTTCCAACGCATCGGAAAAGTCCAAGAGCTCCCGCCTGTACGAGAGATTGGCGAGACCAATCCAAACATTGCGTACGGCTATCGGAACAAAGTGGAGTTCTCCTTCGCAGATGAACACGGATCCAACCAAGTGTGCATGGGATTTCACAAACCAGGATCCAGGACCCAAGTCCTGGACGTGGAAACCTGCCTGTTGCAGGACGACATTGCCAATCAAATCTGGAAGCAAGTGAGGCAAGATGTGAAAAATCGCGGGATTGCAAACAAGCACATTTCCAGACAGAAACGATACCTGGAGCATGTGGTGATCCGCCGAGGGAATCAAAAATACTTGGTCAACTTTGTAACCGCCGCCGAAGAACCCCAACTGTTGCAAGACATCGCCCACGCCCTGTACGAGAAATTCCCATTGCATGGGGTCGTCAACAGTATACGCAAGCGCGAACGCGAAAAGGTGAAAACAAAGGTTGTGACCCTTGCTGGAGTTGATTATTTGGAGCAGGACCTTGGACACCTCACCCTCAAATGCTCGGCCAATTGTTTCTTCCAGCCGAATACTGAGCAAGCCGAAAAGCTCTACGAAGAGGTTGAAAGAGCATGCTCGTTTTCCGGGCGCAAGGAAGAAGTGCTACTGGATCTGTTCTGCGGTACCGGGTCCATAGGGCTGTACATGGCGAGGGCGTGCAAATATGTGTACGGCTATGAAGTTGTGGAAAAATCCGTACAGGATGCACGTCGCAATGCCAAAATGAACAGCATCTACAATGCCCAGTTTTATCAAGGGGACCTGGCAAAGATTGCAGGAGAGATTGGAAAAACGATTGATGCACCTGATATTGTGATCGTTGATCCAAATCGCCCTGGATTGGATGGGAGCTTAGTGGAGTGGATAGCAAGATCGAAGGTGCATCGAGTGGTGTACGTATCCTGCAACCCTGCAACACAGGCGCGAGACCTGCAAAGAATGATGGAGATTGAGCCCCGCTATGGCATAGACAGCGTTGCAATGGTGGACATGGCTCCGCATACTCCGCACATTGAGACAGTCACCAGCCTTAGCCTGCGTTGAGTCAAAACAAAGATGCAAGTCAACTGCAAGCTTGAAATCGCGACAGGAAGCTCACATACTGGTCCCTGTACAGTTTGTTGGATGGAATGAGGTGTCCTGAGTCGTGGCGAATCACCATGCGTCCTTCGTCAGCAAAGAGATCCGCCAATTCTTCACTCTTGCACCTGCTTATTTGCCTATCATGTCCACCTCCTCCGAATATATGAAGGGAGGGGCACGGGATGGGGGTGCACTGTTTGTACAGCTGAACATGCTCTTGGATGTAAGCCGGGTACCCGGAACAAAAGATGCCGAATTGGAAGGGTGGTTGGGCACGTGCTTGAGAATGCCAGTCATTCTCTGTCAAGCATAACATGCATGCAGTCAATGACGCTACCATGGCGCCCTGAGAAAATCCCATGATGCCATCAAAAGGCCCGTGCTTTTCGAGGAAATCTAGGATTGAAGCCTTGGTTTCTGCCCAACCAGCAACCTGCCTTGTGAACTGCATGGGATCCAGTCCTTCGGGAGCAGGCTCCCAATCACCTGCACATTCCCCTAGCTGCTCTGGAAGGACAAGCCATCCGCGGCGTGGTAACCCAGGCCTCTTCTCAGGCTTCTCTTTAAGATAATAAAATGGGAGTTCATGGGGGGCATCCATGTAGACAAATTCAGCAACATGACGCAGTTGCTTGCGCAGTGCGGACATTCGTCCACGCATGTTCGATGCATTCTGCCGAAACCCATGCAGTACGAGGATGCGCAAAGGCCGCAATGTCTGTTCACTTCTACTGATGGCCGGATCTCTTGCCTTGGCGCACATATTGCAATGAACCTCGCTCTTTTCTTTCTGACAATCCTGGCAAAGCAAAAGTAGCATTCGGCAAGACATGCACCTCACCCTCATGGAGTAGTCATCGTATTTCGAGCCACATGCCACGCATTGTCCAACTACCTCACCGTTGTCGTTCCCAACTGCTACTCGGGGATCAAACACAAAGTTTTTGCCTCTGAAGTAGCCTCCGTCCTGGAATTTTTGGAGGTACCTCACAATGCCTCCAGAAAGTTGCTTCACATTTTCAAAGCCCTTCCCTTTTCCTTTAACGAAAGCGGACGCTCTTTCGCAGCGCACTCCACCTGTACAATACATGAGAATCTCCCTTCCCCTGATTTGCTCCAGGTTCTCATCTACCCATTCTGGAAATTGGGCGAAGGATCTCAGCTCTGGTTGCAGGCATGTCAAACCATGGGCATCAAATCTTCCGATTCTGCTTTCATACGCATTTCTCGTGTCAATTAACACGGCCTCTGCCTTATTTCCGGACCTGCTTCTCTCCTCCAATCTTTGCAGGATGGTATGGAACTCCTCCGGAGTGACGTGTTGTCCGGTGTTGCTCACGTCCACAACCTTTGCACGGGGTCCGAGCGTGACGAGTTCGTGTGTAATGCGCACCGACAGTCCATCGAATCCGGTTTCTTTGAGTATCGTTTCGTTGCAGTTGGACAGTTCGGCTTCTTCCAGCTTGAAGTCGATCCCTTTCTCCAGCATCTCGCATCTCTTGGCTTCTTCCACGTGTCGGAGGCATGCTTCCCAGCTTCCGCCGACGGTCACGTTCACACCGTCTTGGGCGATGCGCACGCGTCCTCGAAGGCCCCATCGGTGGCATCCGTCCACGTACCACTCGTGCAGTGCTTGTCTCTTGTCTTGTTCCGCCAAGTCTTGGTATTGGTAGTACAGAAGCACGCCTTGTCGTCCGTCCATGCCTCGTGTCGAACGCAGCTGGTGTCGGAGGCGCACGAACCACTCCTTCTCGGACCAAGGTCTCGATCCCCATCGGAAAGCTATCGATGCGCGAATCCAAGCTATCGATTTGTCCTCGATCCTCGACGACTCGCGTCCATCCTGGGATCCGTTCGTGAATAATAAGGGTGGAGATTCCGTTTTCTTCGTCCGTGTGGTGCGGAGGATCCTCCCCGTCCGGTTTTGGCGCCAACGGGTCCCCCTTCCCCTCGGGTTGTGAACTTCACACCGTGCCAGGCAGAGGCACATGAGGGGGTGTGGCCGAGTGTGTTGGAGAGAGAGAGCATCGTGTGGTGGCACGAGGACGGGCTCGACATGGACACGTGGAGCAGCGACTCGCCGAAATCCAAGGAAGGTGGCGTGCAACGGTTGAAGATCCGTTTGAAAACGCCCTTCGAAGAGTTCCGATACGATGGGAAAGAAAAGAAAGAAGACGCAGGTGGATACGTGCGATTGAAGAAGAAACGACAAACGTACCAGGTGGAAGCCATCAGTCCTGGTCCCAAGAAGAGACCGACGATCCAACGTACCGTCGTGATGGAGGATAGCGACAGCGAAGAAGAAAATGCAGAACCCAGCGCAGAATGGAGGCCGCAAGACGAAAAGGAAGTCCACGTGGTAGATGACGATTCCGTCGAACAGATGGTCCTCTCCTCCGAACCAGAGACGTCCGTCGAACATGGTCGAGATACGCTGATGGAAACCTGCGAGAAGATTTCTCGCGATCTTCGATCCACGCTCGAAGCGAGATTCCACGATTCAACCGTTGAGCTGGACAATGCGGAAGGAATGGTGTCGGCGGAAAGGGTCATTGAAGCATCGGGACAAACAACATTCACCCTGAAACCGTACCAACTGGTGGGCGTCAACTTCATGCTCCTCCTGCATGAAAAAGGGGTCAGCGGATCCATTCTAGCCGACGAAATGGGTTTGGGGAAAACAGCGCAAGCTATTTCATTCCTGTCAACTATCCGTGCCACAAAACGCGAAAGAAGACCCCACCTCGTGGTGGCTCCGGGATCCTTGCTGGAAAACTGGGAAAGAGAACTGTCCATGTGGTGCCCAGGTTTACGTGCCGTCCGATATCATGGACCCAACCGCGCAGAAATCAGAGAGCAAATTGTGGCTGGGGGTATCAGGAGCCATGATCCACCCTTTGATGTCATGCTGGTGACTTACACCCTTTTTGAACGAGACGGAGCAGACCAACGTGCTGATCGATCCTTCTTGCGAAAGTGGGAATGGTCTCACCTGGTACTGGACGAAGCGCACTTGATCAAGAACCCGAGCAGTTCGCGTGCAAAGAAGCTTTGGCTGGTTGCAGACAAGTGCCAGAGACGCATACTGCTGACCGGCACACCATTGCAGAACGATCTGGCAGAGCTACAATCCTTGCTCCACTTTTGCATGCCAGACATTTTTGACCTTGAAACAGAGGCATTGGAAGAAGCAAAGGCAGATCCAGCGAAAGAACAGGCACTTGTGGCAAGGATGAAGCGTTTGCTCGAGCCTTTTATTCTGCGGAGGATCAAATCTGACGTGGCAAAGCAGCTGACGCCAAAATCCTACAAGCTTGAGAAGGTCTCCATGGCTTCAAAGCAGCAGCAGCTGTACCAACTGTACGTCAAGCAGGCGCGCTCGCAGATAAGCTTCTGTGACAATTTAGGAGAAGAGAGCACAGCAGTGGAGAACATATTGCAGCAGTCGAAAAGGGACATAAATCACATCTTCTCCCACCTGCGCAAGCTTTCCAACCATCCGCTTCTCATCCGCAGTCTTTTCACCAACGAAGATGTCCAGGCACTCGCAAAACTGGCCTCCAATTACCAGTTGTTTGGTGATCAGTGCACACTAAAAATGGTAGAGGAGGAGTTGAATGGCTACAGTGACTATCAGATCCACGAATTTGCATCTGATAATGCCAGTATCAAGCACTTCCAAAAGTTCATTCTGGATCCTGAGCACTTCATCTCAATGTCAGGCAAAGCCCAGGCACTTGCAAAGCTTCTCCCTGAACTGAAGGCAAAGGGGCACCGGCCTCTGATTTTCAGCCAGTGGACTTCCATCCTTGACATAATTGAAGTTGTCCTCACGCAGCTGAGGATGTCCTTTGTGCGGTTGGATGGGCAGACAAAGGTGGTGGATAGACAAGAATTAGTGGATCGCTACAATGCCGAGGACAGTGATATTTTTGCATTTTTGTTGACAACACGAGCTGGAGGAGTGGGACTTAACCTGACAGGAGCAGATACTGTTATCCTGCATGACGTAGACTTCAATCCCCAGACAGACCGTCAGGCGGAGGACCGATGTCATCGCATTGGGCAGAGCAAACCAGTGACAGTGTACAGGTTAGTGTGCCAAGATACAGTAGATGAAAAGATATATGAAGTTGCAAATCGCAAACTTGTGCTAGATGCTGCGATTTTAGGGGAGAGCTCTTCTTCCAAAATTGCTGGGGAGGACAAACCCAGTGTCCGAATAATGGCAGAGCTACTTGCCAGTGCCATTGCTGGGGGGAGTTAGCCGAATCCGCTGGCACAGCAACAATTCGCCTTTATTGGTCCCAAATGCTCTCAGAACAAATACGATAAACTATGGGCATTATTCGAGCCCAATGCGTACATTTTCATGTTTTTGTAGGCACCAGGGGCTGCCCTCTTTATCATGCATCACTTTCTTTCCTGCAGGAATCGAATCCTTACTGCATCAGCAAGTACAATCACATCTCCGTGGCACAGGGGCTCTTGTGAGTGGGCGTGCACCTTCCCTCCATTGAGCCTTGTTCCGTTGGCTGAATTCATGTCCTCCACGTACCACTGGCTCCTCTCGTCCACGAAGACACGGCAATGTCTTCGGCTAACATGTTTCTCTCGGACGGACATGTCACACTTTGGACTTCGTCCGATGCTGGACGATGGCTGGTATCCCACGTAGAAGGTCTGCTTGGCTCTCCATGGCCAAACCACCGAGAGCGTAGAACTGGCAGAGACAGCTTGTGTTTCCATCCGACCACTCTCGTCCCACAGTCTGACAGATTCCAGCATTTCCACGAGCTCTTGGGCATTGGGCCTCGCAATAGGATCTGCATCCCAGCACCTCAGAAGTACCTCTCGCAATTCCACGGAGGTGTCTTCAGGGATGGGTAAACGTTCTCCTTGTTCAGCAACCTTTGCTGCAATGTTTTCACGCCAGTCCTTTCCTCGGACGTGCCACCACGGCAGCTGTCGAGTGAGCAATTCCCACACCACACATCCGCATCCAAACACGTCCATCTTCCCCATGGCTTCCTGCGGCCACTTGCGATCGGGGACGGGCGCGAGCATCTCTGGTGCCATCCAAGGCACGGTTCCGACGCGCTTTGGTTTGGTTGTCGACGGCAAGCCGACGTTCCACCACGGCGACGTTCCCCCTTCTTCCCACGCGAGGGATTCTTCAAGCGCACATGCGCTTCCCAAGTCCGCGATTTGTGCTTTTAAGGTCCTGCTGGATTCGTCCAAGGCAAGCATCACGTTGGCCGACTTGATGTCGCGGTGCGCCACGCCGTGTTGGTGGAGGTGCGCTACGCCTTTGGCCATTCCCAAGGCCAATTCAGGTGCGTCCAGCTGCATCTTGGCGTCCCTGATTTTGGAACGCAAGTTTCCGCAGGAGCAGTAATCGGTGGCGAGGAACGGCGCGTCGGAGCAGACGTGTGCACAGCGTGCACGCACCACGTTGGGATGGTACGGCAGGCGTGCGTGCAAGCGCATCTCCTTGCGGAAGGAGGACGCCTCTCGCTTGGATGCGTTTGGCAGCAGTGCTTTCACCGCCACGCCATTCGGTGCGTACGCCGTGGCCCATTTCGGTGCGATGCTTTCGTCGAACACTTGCGCTCGAAACACTCTGGCGAAGCTTCCGTGTCCGAGCTCTTCTTTCCTTTCCAGCCCGAACTCGCGAAGCGCTCGATCCAACGGATCGTCGGACGTCTCTCCTTTCTCGAGGCTGCGTGCATTCCTACCGTTCGTCGCATCGTCTTCGCCGTCGACGTCGCTCGTTCTCGGCTGTCGTCGTTGCGTCCCGTTCGTGTCGTAGGCTTGCGGGAACACGTCCGCGAAGAGCGATTTCCGAGGTTTCTTCCTTCCGCTCTCTTCCTGCGCCTTCTTGGAGGTCTCTCCTCTCCTCGAAGACGAAGCGGACGCGCACAAACGCATCCGAAGCGTGCGCTAGCTTCCGTTCGCGGCACGCGTCGGCGAACACCGATGCGCGTCGGTGCCTGTTCGTCACCACTGGAGAAGAAACTCCCAGGAGGGATGGCCAGGAGATGCAGCGTTTCGTTTCGGCAGAGCGAAGGGAGCTGCTGCATCGCACCAGACGGACGGACGCGGTTGCTTGCGCGAGATGTGGGATGGAAGGAAGCTCCTGCTTCCTGCGGAAGATGCGGAGTGGATGGAAGGTCCTGGATGCAAGAGAAGATAGGAAGGGTGGGCTTGCTGGCGTGGCGGAGGCGTGGACCCACCTGAAGATGGGAGGGGTCATGCAATGGAATCGGTTGGAACGCGCCACGGTCGATGTGGATGGACACCAGTTCGTCTGGGATTCTGGTGTGGGGCATTGTCGTGCTGGGTAGAGAATCACTGGTGTTTGTGATCACCATTGCGAGGGCCTTCCCCCTCGCAGCACCGCCATGCAAATTCCGTCGTTTCTCCCTCGCACCTTCTTCCATCGGCACGCCTCCGGTTGGACACGTGCATGTCGCCATCGAACCTCTCCTTTCAACCGCAGCTTCCACGACACACGCCGCCGACGCACCGCGCATCCATCGGAGAAGAAACTCCCTTGCTTTGGCTCCTGGCCGTGGCTGTGAGTCCGTCCCTCAGCCTCTCTCGGTGTGGCTCACGACAGCAGTGGTGGTGGGAGGAGGTTCGAGTGCGAAGCGCACCGACGAAGACGTGCTCGAACACAAGCGCCGTCGCTCGCGGTTTGGGAAGCGAAAGGGAAGGAGAAGGAGGCGAGAGGTTCGTGACCGGCGTGGAAACGACACCGGGGACGGATGCAGGTTCGAATGCGATTCCAGTGGACGAGAAGAAAGGTGCTCGGAAGCCAAGGTCGAGGAGATGGACGCACGAGACGTGATGGGCGTGGATCTGCGAAGATGTGGACGGTTCGAGCTGCACCGCGGTCTTGGACCTCGTGGGAAGCCGAAGACGTGGTCGTGGAGCAAAAGCTGGGCACCTTGGGATTCCTGCAAGTGGACACGGCTGCGACGGTCCAAGACGCAGTCCAGCACGACAACCAACGCCAAGCTGTGAAAGAAGGAGGCGTGTACGTGCGACTCTATCGAGGAAGAGTGGCACGAGGAAAATCCTTCAACAGCAAGGTGGTCCTGAAAGCGTATCCCTCGGAACGTGAAGTTGGAGGACCACTTGCACGGCAACTTGCAGCCAACGAAGTGAACGTGCACGCCGCACTCCAACCGACAGATGGCAAGTACAAAGGCGCGCATCCGTGCATATGCAAGCTCATGGGAAGCTTCACGACGAAGGAAGGGATTAGCGCTGGCGAAAATTGGCTCGTCTTCCGGGACGACGGGACAGAAACCGCCGCTCAATACGCTTCTCGTGCCGCAGCAGCGACGTCGCAAGGGAAGGCGGTAGGTGAAGGCGAGTTTTGGGATCGTTTAGATCCTCTTCGACCTCTCGCAAGACGTGGGAGGATGATACGAAACATCGGCCGGCAGACCATAGAAGGATTGGCGTACATGCATCGAAATGACAGGCTCCATCAAAGCTTGGGACCGACGTCCGTGGTGCTCCGAAACGTAGACGAACGAATCCCGGAACGCGTAGAAGCACGACTCCGAGACCTCGCCTTCGGCGTGGACGTGAGCGAAGCAGGAATGGAATCGAAAAGTGCAGAAGTGGATTTGGCGGAAGCTTTGTGGAGACGAGCGGCAAGGGAAGGGGCAGAAACCATCGCGGAAAGGAGAGCGTACGGAATGGCCGACGATGTGTTCATGGCGGGCCTGTTCCTGGCGTACCTGAGCTTCATCTCCTTGTGCGAACCTGGAACCATAGACGGGCCTTCGTTGCAGCGTTTGCTCGAAACCACGTTCCAAGCGGATGTCCAAGCGTTTCGAGAGTACTGCGAGGCCGACGAGCGATGGACGAAAGCGGTCCGATTCCTAGATAGCGGAGCGGGTGCGGGCTGGTCCCTCCTGGAGGAGATGCTCAATGAAGACTGGAGAAGTAGACCCACTGCCCACAGCTGCATAGACCACCCGTTCTTTCGGAGCGTGGAAGTTCTGAGGTGAATTCGTGGAAAAAAGGAAACCAGTTTTTTTAAATTTTGGGCGGTTCGCGATCTTGTAGCAACCAGAAGCCTGCGCAGCTATCTGCCTCCGGGTCTGTCTGCACTGCCAGAAAATGCAGTCCTTCAACATCCTTCTTTGCTGCCTCCCAAGCCTCTGCCTCTTCTTTCCCATCAGGAGTCCGGGCAATCGCGGCGTACCTCCATCGGTTGTTGATCCCCGTCTGCAAAATCAGGGAGCTTTGGGCAGTGTCGGCATTGAGACTGGCAAGATCCAAACCGTTTGTCCAAACTGCCAGAGGAAAGGCTCTGGCAGTGAAGACAGCAACCCCTGGGACCAACGCATTGTCGGGCAGACCGTCCAACCCGAGCAACGAGAGGTCGTACACTTCCCCGAATGTCTTGCCAAGCTTGACATCTTCTACTTCCCGTTTCAATGTGGCAACATCTATCTGCACAAAAGCCCATTGTTCACCCCTCAGTGCATCTGGTAGATTTTCCGGCGCCATACCTTCCAGGTTGATTAGGGGAGGTATGCTCCCATCATAGCCTGGATCCTTCTTGTACACCTCTTCCAACCTGTCCTCGATCAGGCCCATCAGACTGACACATCGCTTGCTGGGCACGGGCTTCACTTCCAATTCTTTCAGCGCTTTCGCAATGATGGTTTGCATCTGCGATCGGAAATACCTGATCTTTTCAGGCCTTTGTCCCGATTCGTCCATCACACGTTTCAGTGCTTCTTTGAGTTGTGCACTGTTGATTTTGTTGTTGGGGAAGTACTCGGCGTGTACGAAGCTTCGATCGGGTGTGCATATCAGGAGTTCCCACACCTTCTTTTTCCTTTCGTCGAGTATGGGTCTCGAACAGAAGTCCATTTCCCACACCGGCACGGTGGATTGTTCCGCAGTGGTTTGTGCGGCACGCACTTGTTTCCCATCTGCGACCACGCCCTTGGTTCGTCCCTTGCGTCGCACCTGTCCCTTCCATCCCCACGCCTGGACCGTCCTGCACGCACACGTGCCACGCATGGCGACGTCCAAAGGCGCGGCCGTACACGTCGGCGTGCGCTGTGCGACGCCTCTGCACTTGGTCGTGTCGTCGATCCACTCTCCCTTCCCTTCGTAAACTCGTCGCTTAACTTCGGGACCGGAGGACGGGGGAAGCTGTCTTTCCCAGAGGCGTTTTGACGAGACCCGTCTGTCCTCGCTGAAAAGGGGATCCAAAATCCCCTGGACGAACTGGTGGAGGCAGTTTCGGTCGGCAAATGGGACGATGGTATGAAAGCACGGAGGGCTGCTTGACGTGAGTATCAGAGAGTGCAATACTTGCATTGACCCACTCCGTACATATGATGGTTGGTTTTACTTCAAAGTTACGTCACGCGCATGATGGGCCGCGTGC